>JBBPJW010000150.1:0-52281 GCA_038088935.1 Pulveroboletus aff. viridisquamosus
TATTTTATTTAAATATTTTATTTTATTTATGACGTTCCTCCTGCCAGGCCAGCCAGTGCAGGGGCTCCTGGGTCCGCTCCCTGCCATCGGGCCCGGTGTGTATCTCAAGCACGACCAGCTGCGCGCCAGCCTCGCAGGGACACTCGTCCTCGATCCCAACCAGACACCCGCGATACACCGCCAGCGACCGCACCCGCCTGGCCCCAACGCCATCGTCCTCGGCACCATCTCCCGTCTCTCCCCACTCCAGGCCGTCGTCGCTATCTCTGTCGTCGATGGCATACCCCTTCCCCCTGGCGAAGAGTTCACGGGCGTGATTCGCGCACAGGACATCAGGGCTACAGAAAAGGACAAGGTCAGGATCGCCGACTGCTTTCGCGGCGGTGATGTCGTCAGGGGTCTTGTCGTCAGTCGCCTTCCTCCGGCGCCGCACGTCGTCTGATCCTCGATGCAGATCTCCCTCGGAGACGCACGCAGCTACTACATCACAACCGCGCGCAACGACCTTGGCGTGATCTTCGCCACCAGCGAGGCTGGTACGTGCATGCGCCCGCCCCAGCTGCTGTGCTCACACTCTGCCACAGGCACGACGATGGAGCCGGTGTCGTGGCAGGAGATGCGGTGTCCGCGCACGGGGAGGATAGAGCGACGCAAGTGCGCTAAGCCAGAGAATCTGTGAATGGATCACGTGTTACATAATCACTCAGGGATCGTGGCTCGAGTGACGACCAGCAGTCGGCTGCACCGTTGGCTGTCCCTGTTCTCCTCGTTCTCCGCTCGCCCTTGTTTTCCTAGCCTGTACACTACTCCACAGGGTGCATGACCGCCGTTCTCCCAGCCGTGGATGCTCTGCGCAGAGATTCAATAATGCCGTCCCTCGACGACAGCCAGGTCAAGTATGTCGGTCACCCCCGCCACCATTCCTTCTCCTCACCCTTCCCGCAAGCTATACTTCCTCCGCAGACTGGAAGACGAAATATTATGAGGCTGCAGACATGCTCGCAGAAACTCGAGCTGAGCTCGACGAATTTCACACTTCTAGCAAGGAACTCGAGGAAGAGCTCATCAAGGAAATCGAGCGCACAGAGAAGGCGCAGCAGGACCTAAAGGTCAAAGTCTCTCGTATCGAAACTGAGCGGGACGAGTGGAAGGTTCGTCATCGTTTGTCCCTGCGATACGTCCTGAACCTCTGCTCTCCAGTCCAAGTTCATGTCCCTTCAGACCACCCACAACACGACAACCACCTCTCTGCAGCGCGAATTGGATACAGTAAGGCAGGAGTCCCAGAAGCTCAAGGTCCAATTCCGTGAACTTGAAATGGGCAACGACGACCTAGAACGAAACGAGCGTGCAGTCACGTCCACTTTGGCCGACGTCGAAAACAAGTATACCCGCGTCCTCGAAGAGAAAATTCTTCTCGAGCACGAGCTCCTCGACAAAGCTAGCCTCGAGGAGGAATGCCAACGGCTGAGGGATGAACTGCGAGGTGCGTCCGGTGGTGTTTCCTTTCCCCAGTCGCTGACAGCCAGCCGAAGACGCCGGGGTCGAAATTTCCATCCTCAAGGATCAGCTCTCAGTTCCTCGCTCCGCCCCAAGCACTCACTCAGATTCGTCCACTTCTACAACGCACTCATCCTCCTTCCCTCTCTCCTCGCCCCAATTAACTGAGGAAAGCCTCCTAAGTACTCCACCGCCACCCAACTTCAATTTGCCCGAGCTGTCGACCGACAGGTCATCAGGTTCCATGCCCTCTCGTCCCCCATCCACTTCATTCAGTTCAATCTCGGGCCAGTCCATCCTACTCCAACGAGTTGCATTCCAGCCAGGCAAACTCTCGGTTTCAACTTCCACTCCCCCCGTGACTCGCTCCAGCACCCTGCCCACACTTTCTGCATCTCGTAACCTTGCCCTAAAGACACCCATACCTCGTCCCACTCTGATTACATCTACCTCGTCCGCCATCCCGATCACAGCATCGAAGAGCAGGGGTGTTCAAATGGTGTCTGAGATGCGTGCACGCGTAAAAAACCTAGAACAGAAAATCCACACCCATGTTCCTCGATTACGCATGGGTAGCAATGCAGGCAGGCAAGGCGCAAATACCTTCACCCTACATCCAATCACTCCGCCGTTGACCAACACGACTACGTCGATCGTTTCCAAGGGCGGTGCTCAACGGACGATCACCTTTGACAGCAAGCTCGCCAGACCCAACTTTCAAAGACGCAGTGGAGAAGTCTCGTCACCAAAGAGTGGCGCAACAACTCCTGAACCTAATGCCTCAGGGTGGGTTCTCATAATGGACGACACACCTTCCCCTGCAAAGGACAGAGAGAAAGAACGCAGGCGGGTATCTAGTCCCTCTGCCTCATGTTCCTTTCGTAGCGGCATCCCCACCTCAGCATCCTCTCCTACTTTTTCCAAGCCCAGTACCCTAGCGCAAAGCGTGATCAACAGCCGCAGACCCCAATCCCGCCTTTCTGGTGAAAGCCAAAGTACTACGACCACCATTAGCACCATCCCTACGCCTTCATCTCGCCCTACCACACCCACGTATTTACCAGTACCCACATCCAGCCTCTATGCCAGCGGAGCAGTCTCGGGGACTGGCTCAAAGCGTTCGACTGGGCCTGGTGTAGCTGTTAAAAACCAGCAAAAGCGTGGTTCGATTGGATTCAGCAATGCTGACTCACCCATAACGTCTGAAAATGAAGGTCGCGCTCGTGAACGCCCCGCGTCGTACAGTAGCAAGATAGACCGCCGCACCGCCAAGGCCCTCCCCCACTTCTTACCCGCGGATCCAAATGTGACAATCCGTGCTCCCTCGAGAATACCTTCGTCTGCAGCTTCCTCATCGATCTCGGGGCAAAGCAGAATTGGAAGACTGGCGGGAGTGACAAGTGGGCGCCGAAGTGTTGGGCTAGATCCCCCTAGCGAAGACGGTGGTGGATTTTTGCAACCTGGAACCGACAAGAAGAATAGGGGGCGGTCAGGGAGTACCACGCTTGGCCTTGGACGTTAAAATATAATTATGCGGTTCGTTTCTGTCTCATGTTGTCGAGCGTGCCCTCCGCTCACGCCGCTGCCGTGGACAGCATAGTCCTGTTGTGACTGATACCATCCTAGTTTCTCTTCGTCTTTGCATATGGTCTCGAGGGCCGATTTCAGTGACATTTCCTGACCCATTCCCTCTGTGCGCGAGTACTCGTTATCATGCCTACCACGACTGTTTATGACCAACGTTAGCACTATTTCATGATGGTAACACGGAATTGGCACCTCGTCTGACCCCGCCCACTTGTGTGTTTGCTTGCTTTCCTTTCGTCATTCCCCGCTGTTCTATATCCCCCCGCAGCATGATAGCTGCTTAGTTATTTTGTCATATTTCTGCGGAACATATTTACCAAGTCGTTGTGGTGGCTGTGTCTTCCTCTAGTATGCAGTAGCCACGATGTCCACTTCCGAGGTTGGGTCGTCTTCAACGCCTCCAGAGAAGTCCTTGAACCGACAAGAGATCCTTGAAGAAGATGAATATACTGTAGCTCTTTCTCATATCATCGCTCGCGACTTCTTCCCCTCTCTTGTCCACCTCGATGCTCGTCGCCCAAACGACCCAAGCCCCGTCCAGGACTCCGTGCCTCGTCTACAAGGGGTCGACTCGACACCGTCATATAGGACGGGACAAACACTTTCCGAGACGCCCTATGGCACGGGTCCCTCGGACACACCATTCCGCACGCCTCGCGAAGCCGGAGAACCAATAGTAAAACGTCCACGGTATGACACGAACATGAGCCTCGACTCCTTCCAGGCGAAATATACTTCAGAGGACAACGCGAGTTTCACACAGATCATGCACGAGGAAAACAGACAGCGGCGAGAGAGATGGAGCTGGGCTTGGGAAGCTCAGAGGAGGGTGGAGGAGCAAAGGAGCAAGATGTTGGAAGGGAGGGAGAGAATGCTGGTAGAGCAGCCTTCTGGGCCCGGAGTACGCGAGAGAGTCATGATCGAGGCGCCGACTGTCGCTGGGCTGATCACGGCAGGTGGGGAGTCCTCAGGACTCCATAGTACGGTCGAGGGGAGCGAACTCACTGTCCTTGGGAAAGATCCGTCTGGGCAAGTGGTGGACGTGATGGCTCCGAAGAGGGATACTCGGACCGCTGGAGTAGATGCTTGGAAGTTCAAGGTTAGTATCATACAATCTGCCCGCCTTGATCTGCAGACACGTTTTCCATAGACCCGAAATTCTCTCATGTTCCCCCCTGATGCGGACGTTTCACCTTATGACCCGTCGACTTCCATCGCCTCCGTCAGGGCTGATGTGTCACCAAGAGTAATCAAGCACAATAATACACGTTTATCTGAGCAAGACGATGCGGACAAGATATGCCTCCCCGTCCCTCCAAGTCCGACCCAGAGTCGAGTAAATGCTGCCATCGAGGGGACACCTTGTGAGTCCATTGCACGAGTTCCTATCCCCCGACTTACCCATCCCAGATCACCCAAACTCACCAAGCGTGGACAACTGCTCGCTTGTCCCTAGTGTACCCTCGCCCACTGCGGACCAAATGGGCTCGAAGGCGGTCCAGCAACTTATGACATGGGGGACCTTGAATGCTACACCTCGGGTTATATCTCAATCCGATGATGTGCCAGAGGAGATGCCACCACCAAATACATTCCGGATCTCAGCGCCGTCGAACCGTGAAGCGTTATCTCACAGGCTCTCGGCGAGCGCAGCAAAGAGTCTTCGCGCGAAAGCTGGTCTCATTGGTTCATTCCCACTACTGGGGCGCACCCCGTCTCGCATGCTTGCAAGAGGCTCGATGGCACCCCCTAATTGGACCCCACGAAGAGTGGATGCACCAGGCAACCTAACACCTGCTGCGAAGCGATTGTTGGACAGGACAACGCTAGGTACAGCTGCGGCACGTCGGGCGGATGCAATAGGGAGGATGTCTGGTCGGGGAGGCGAAGGGAACGCCAAGGAGAAGGATTTGAACCAGATCCGGTGGACGCCAACACCAGTTACACGTAGGGATTGACGCTCTGGTTTTACCACCGAACGATACTCTCCGCCGCGTGTCATTCGATATTTGTGTATATGCTAGTATGTCGACACAAGTGCAACGCAGAGTTTACAGACTAGACGGTGGAGATTTTCCGACGTTTAGTCTCCGGAGGTGTACTGTTGCCATGCTCCGTAGCAGGGACTGATGTGGGTGACGCCTCCTTGGGCTTTTTCTTTACTATGACACCCTTGAGTGCTTTCTTGATGGACCGCCCATCCTTCTTGGGAGCGGGGATGGTTGCTTGGGTCTGGACATGGCTGCTGGGTTTAGACGAGGCAGAAGACTTGGAGATTATCGGAGGCGGGTTGTTGATGGCACTCTCTCTTGCAGCAACAGCCCTGAGAAGGGAGTTAGCATCGAGACGGTGCTATCACCTGCGATGATTACTTTCTGAAGTCCGAGAGTTCTTCGCCATCCTGGTGTCTGCGCAGCCGCTCTTCCTCGGCCTGCTTCTCTCGTACTGAATCGAGGAACATGATCTCGTCCTCTTCCAGTGCGCGGAATTGGTTGGCTGCATGCGAGCACGGGAATGGGTCAGACAAGGCCGTAGCCATACGGGCGGAATTACCTAGCTTTGTCTTTTCTTCCCATTCCTCCTGCTTGGCAGCCTATGGGGTATCTGTGAGCCATTATTGTGCGTCGCCATGGATCTTACCCTGTTCGCAGCCAGTTTCTAGGCAGCCGGGGTCAGCACAGGCAGCGAACTACAATAACAGAGACTCACCTCAGCTAAACTGCGGCCGTCAAAGGCATCTTCTGTGGGCTGAGCAGGGGGCTCTTGTCCCAGTCTGAAAGAGATGAGGGAACATGGCGGGTGTGATATGGATGGTACCGGCGGACCTTGCGTACGCCGCCTTCCACTGCTCTTCTCGTCGGGACCGGGCAGCCTCGATGTCGATCTGGGACACAAACCTGGACGCGACACCGGTAACAGAGACGGACGGGACGCCTTCTTCCATGTGTTGAATGTCCCTGGTCGGGGTCAGAAAGTAAACAGTACCCGGACCCAGATTATTATAGTCCAGCGCAGCGAGCTCGTTGGAACCGTCACCCCTCCTTGACTAGCCCGCCCGACATGCCGACCGCTTCCACGATTAGCAAGGCCCCGTCTCTTCCGTCTCTGTCCTCCTCGAACGTTGCTCATTCGTGTAGCGTTCGCACTCACGTCTTCGTCGCTCCCTCCAGCTCCAGGGCAGTGGTCACAGCACCCCGTGCGTGTATGGAAATCAGCTGCCCGGAACATAGTACTCATTCTGGCTTGTCGCAGCTTGGGCTCAGGACGAACCGCCATCCCCGATAGACCACGATGATGCAGTCGACGGGTTTGGTCTCAGAAACACCACCAACGCTCGACCATCGGACTGGGGATCGAGTTCCAGGTCTTCCTCCGAAGGATTCGCTCGTGAGAGCGACAATCGTTCGCGATGGTGGACCCTTGTGCGTCCCCGTGAAGGATCCGGAAAACAGGGCCGCCGGGGAACAGATACGACGGATCACAACCATCCACTGTCAGATGATCAACAGTCACAGTATCTCGCCAGCACACGAGAGAAACGTTCCAACGAATCACCTGCACCCCACTCGTTCGTCCCTACCCCAGTTCCCTTCGGCCCTAGTCGGAGTAAAATGGGACGGGACTCTCGGAGGGGCGGAAATGAGTCGCCGGACGAGAACCGCGGGTACTACGCTCGTATGGGGGAGAGACAGGACGCCGAGTCCGGTGAGAAGTCGACACGCGGTCGGTCGAGAAAGAATCGCTTCATGACTTTTATTCTGTCAAACATATACGTACCTCTGGTGCGCTCTTGACCCCCTTTTCTTCAGCTCCGGATGTGACACCTTTGTAGCTTTTCAGATTCATAAACATCACATTCACAACCTCTGCTTTGGCCGTAGCGATCCGTATCAGACTATGGGAAGCGGACTCCAGTCTGATGGGGGCAGTTGGAAGCTCGCCGTGAGTAAATACCATCCTTCAGCCGAGTTGTGTTCGATTCTCTTGCAGAACGCTTGTAATCATATTTGCGCCTTTGACGCTTGTTCATGTCATGGTCGCTATTTATGTGAGGAACATCACCCTAGAACGTCTTGGCGTCCCCTCATTTCCTCTAGGTGGAGTATTTTAGCAGACCTCTAGGATTGTGGCCTACTTCCGGAAAACTTGCCCATACCCTGCTGGAAGTCTGTTTCATTTGCGCCTGGTCTGCTGCCTTGTCGCTCTGCTTTGACAACTATTTCACATCCCCCATACCATGCGCGCCGGCAAGCAGCATCGCTTGGTACAGCCAACTGACCAGACAGCCACTGAATTCGCCCGAGGTGGGACAGATTGGGGATACCCTCTGTGACAGCCAGCTTGCGTTGATTTGTCTCGTCATGGTGGGTCTGATCATGTATTGCACCAACCTCGTCATTAGCCTGTTCAGAATATTTGAAAAGGTCAAGTATCATGCGGGTACTAGAAGGCGGACATGATTTGTTCTTCTTCCTTTCCTGCTCGTTGTACACTACTTGTCACTCGGTTTATCGTAACTGTATGATAGCGTAGTCGAATACTATTTCCCCAGATAGCATGGCCATTCGCACGCGTAGTGGTCGTATCTAGAATCACGACATGGGTGGCCGATACGCTTGAGCGCAGCGCACGCCCATCAGATGAGCGAACACGATGAACAGTACAGGTCAAGGTCGCGTCCTCCGCAAATGACATCCAGAGACTATACGCTCGGCCTATGCCTCCTCCTTCTTGTCGTCCTTCTCTGGACCTCATCCAATTTCGTGACCCAGGCAAGCACCCCAGCTATTCGGCTGAGCACCACTGACGGCTTTCTAGCAAATGTTCATTGGTGGTTATCAGAAACCTTTCATGTACGCTCTAGCTTTCTTCGGGCCGCTGACAGATGTTGACGGAACGACAGGATAACTTATCTGAGCACGGCTTCCTTCACCCTCTATCTCGTGCCCTCTTACTTGCGGAAGTCGCTGCGGTGCATCTTGTCTCACCGGACAAATGCTAGGTGAGCCCACAAGGGTGTCCTATATCTCATGAGTTCATGACGGAATATCCAGCTACCAGTCTCTGGTCCAAGGTTTTTCCAATGACCACGAACCTCTGGTGCGTTACGCCGCCATTGACTCATGTTTTACTCCTTCGAGTTTCTACAGACCGTTCAGTCGTCCCGCGAAGCTCGCGACCGCCTCACACCAGAGGAGACAGCAAGGCTCGCTGCCTACTTCTGTTTCCTCTGGTTTGCTGCCAACTGGATGCTCAATGCCGCACTCGCATACACGAGCGTGGCAAGTGCAACTGTGTTATCCGGCATGAGCGGTGAGGGTCCCATTGTACGGGCCACCTAGAGGGTCTAACGGTCGTGCAGGCATATTTACCCTGGCAGTCGGCCGCATATTTCGTGTAGAGACTCTGACCTTGGTAAAGATTGGCGCTGTTTTGACCAGGTACGCGGCACAGGGTACTCGACATCATTTTCAAAACTCACTCGAGCAAGCTTCGGGGGTGTTGCTCTAGTATCGCTTTCCGATTCAGCATCTAATCCGGTACCCCAACTTGCTGTCGTGGCCCGGTCCATCAATTTCGTCGCGATCTTGGGCGATGCTCTCGCCTTGTTTTCAGCCCTGTTCTACGCTATATATATGATATTCTTGAAGGTACAGATTAGGGAGGAGTCACGGATAGACATGCAACTTTTCTTTGGTTATGTGGGTCTACACAACATTTTACTATGCTGGCCAGTCGGGCTTCTTGTGCACTGGCTTGGAGTGGAATCTTTGGAGTTTCCCGACAGCAAGAAGGTTCTGCTAGCCATTCTTGCCAACGTAAGTCCGACTGTATACCCTTATTCTGAGCTTTTCTCAGCCACAATCACTTTGGGGGTCATAGATGTTCATCACGCTGACAAGCGACTATATATATGTCATCGCGATGCTCAAGACCACGCCGCTCGTCGCTACCGTTGGCCTTAGCCTCACTATACCCGTGGCCGTGGCCGGCGACTATTTCCTTGGCAAGCCTGCCACATTCCAAGTCTTGATAGGCGCCGTGCTTGTCACAGGAGCATTCATCGTGGTTGGGATGGAGAATTCGAAACCGAGAGGGAGTGATAATTTGCTATCTCATGATTTGGCGGACGAGGAGACGGGACAACAACCCCAAGTCCGTCTTGACGGAGGTGTTTCACTAGAATCACAGACCTGAGATCCATTTGATACCTAGTTCTGGCTTTCTCTGGGGTTTCATGATCACCACGACGCAAACGTCTTGTCCCATTAGACCCCTGTATGGTTTTCAGGGACGAGTCTAGTCATATATGTGTAGGATGTTCCAAGCCTGCAGAGTCTTTTGCAGCTTGAGCTCGTTCGACATGGTACGCCGTTGCGCGTTCGTGACCCCGTGGGTGTACTGAGTTTTTTCTGCCCCAGCCTAGGGAACGCAGGACCCGTGTTGGAGCCCATCAACCTTCCGCAAAACTGTCCAAACGTCGCTTTGCCGTCCAGGATGATGCAGTGGAAGCAGTGGACATCGGTGCCGCCGAAAATGCAGAGGTATCGCCAGTATGCGAAATCTCGCGCACCTACTCGCTCACATATTCCAAACGTCGATACATGACTCGTCACGAACCAGGGACAGGATATCCTCGACTCTCTGAACGCTAGCCCCGCTATCGTGAGCAAGAAGGAGAAGCAACAACTGAAGCACGACACGTTCATCGATCGTACGTATGAAGCCTGACGAAACCTGATCAGCCGTTGTGACCCAGTTCCAGGCATCACATCATCCACTGTCCCTTATTCAAAGGCACAAAGACGTCGTTTCAATAGGAAACAGCGCGAGCAGGTGGGTGGCGGTCTTGGCTCCATCAGAGCGGTCGTGTCTGCGCTGGAAGAAGAGGCGATATCGTCGGCAGCAGAAGCACAGTCGAATGTTTCTGCTTCACAACAACGACCGCAAGCAAAAGCCAGGGTTGGGCTCATAGGAGAGGGTAAAGGTGTACCCCTCACCAGGGCACAGAGAAAACGTGTCTTGTGCGTTCCTAACAGCGATGCGTCATGACGTCCTGGACCGAATGTGAACCTTTCTAGTGAGGCAGAACGGGTTCGGCACCCACTGATTCTAACAAATCCTCAATATGCTGCCAACCCCTTCGAGACTCTCCGCACGCATGCGCAAAACACACTGGAGAAGCGCCAACCGCCCGTTTAGATGCGTCGATTCATATTTCAGCCTAGATCTGTGTGTTGGAACGCAGTTGCGGGGCAGACCCAGTAATCGGGAATATGGTAACATACATAAGTTGTCACAAACAGACAGCGTCGGTAGCGTATGGGTATGTGCCGAATCGTACTAAAATCCATATCCACGTGAGTACAACACTCTTTACCTTGTGACAGTACCTGTCGGGGGGTCCCTTCTGGGGCTTCTTATGTCTCTGGATCGTCTCCGGCCCTGCTCATCCCCGCGCTCCAAACGGTGCTACCACTTCCACCAGCACTCCTCCTGCTCCTCCTGCTCCTCCACTCGTCACCCACAGTCTTCCTGGGAGCAAGCTCTGTAAAACCACTGCTGCCTCCTTTGGCTATTTCGTCGCTGAGGCTACGCTCATGGGCATCCAGGGCAGCGAGGGTGTTCTCAGCCTCGGATTGTTCTAATGCTTCCCGAGTTAGCTCTGTTGTGCCATCTCCGGATATTCCAAGCCCATAACCAGATTGGTTTTGCGTGGAGGTTCCAGAGTTCACCGAGGAAGTCTCGGAGTGCCCCGTAGTTGAGCGCGACCGGAAGATGGAAAAGCGACGACCTGGCATAGCAGTTGCCGGTGGATTGGCAGGAGAAGAGAGACTCTTCTGCAGTGGTACGGCAGCGGGAGAACCGACCGAACTGGCAGGTGAATGTGCGGGCACATTGATGCCCATCAGTTTCATCGTTGCATGGAGGCGTTCTCGTTCTCGCCTGTCCTCTTCGTCTTCAAACGTCTCTAATTTGCGAGCACCTGTGACGGGTGTGGCCCCAGGTTTGATTGTTAGGGGACGTAAGTTGTCTGCCTTTTTCTCACTTCCGCCGAACACATTGAAGCTCTTCCAATCGAAAGACATTGAACGACGTTGCCCCTTGGTGCTCACTGGGCCAGAAGATTCAAGAAGTGGCGTTGCGGTTGCAGGAGGTTCGGTAGGCGCGGTGACCACAGAATTAGAAGATGCACGTCCAAAAATCATCGATTGAGGCCGTTGCTTGGTGGACGTGACCGCTGCTCCGGAGTCACGGGTTGCCTTTGGCTGCTTCTCGTAGTCCACAGCTAGGACATGTTCAAAGCCTTCTTCAGCAATAATACGGTCGATGATCTTCGAGGCGTACAGAGACAGTGCCTTGTTTGCATCCCTCAAGGACTTGACTTCTGTGCGCAACGCTTCGATGTCATTAGAGGACGAAGGCTGATCGCGTGATTCCGAGGTGGTGTCCTTTCTCGCGTCTGTGGAGCTCTTCTTCTTTCGCGCCCTGGCATAAAGGGCGGAGCGCTCATCGATTGACCCTCCCAAGGGGTTATCTCTGTTCTCTGCACGGCCTAATTCCGCTGCGAGGTCAAGACCAGGTCCGGTGATAGGGAGGTCTGCCAAAGATTCGCCTCTGGGGGAACGAATAGGGGAGTGTGTTGCAGATCCGGCTCGACGAACATGTCGTCCGTGGGGACGAAGCGGGGACTCGGAACGACGGCGATCGGGCAAGTGACTAGGCGCATCCCCTCCTGTCTCTTCTTCCACTCTACCAAGGACGCTTCTGGTATTGCTTCTCAGGGAACCTACGTCGTTTTCATCCGTCGTGTCGTCTTCGTCTTCCACTCCCGAAGTTGAGCTGGGGGCGCCACCTACTTGCTTCATGAGGTCGAATTGTCCGCTAAGCGTCTTTTCTCTCAGCAAGATCATGTAGCTTTCGTTCTCCTCCTGCAACTGATTGTTCACCCTCTTCAAGTCGACAAGCTGTGTCTGCAAAAGTATCAGGGTGCTTTGCAGTGACGAATACGAAGTCGAAAGAGTGGACAGCTCGAGGCGAAGAGCGGTCATCTCTGCTGGTTCGCTGTCGGGGTCATCGAGAGTCTGCATATGGAATGGGGCTACTACGGGCGACTCAGTCGGGGAATGAGGTTGCTCCGGAACAGTTTCGGGTTCCATTTCGAGAGGACGGATCTGTTCCACCTGCCTGCGAGAATGGGCGAGGGACTGAATGCGGGACTTGAGGTGTTGTTCGTTATCATAAAAGGCTTGACGTTCTGCTTCGAATGTTGATGTCTGGTGGAGACGTCATGATTGAGTGGGCTATTTATCAAGGGAGAAGGCGATATGGACCTGTTCGTTGTAGCGTCTCTGGAGATCTCTCTTCTCCTTCTCAAGCTCGCGCACTTGGGCCCTCAATTTCTCGGCGACTTCAATGCGGGCAGCCATCTCCTCCTCCATACGGGCCTGATCAGCATAAAGGTCGCCGAGCCTAACTTCGGCTGCGGACAAGGAAGACGATAGGCTGTCATTCTCGTTGGTGAGGGTGGTGATGATCTGGTCTTTATTTTGCAACTGGACCCAGAGCTAGGAGGGACGGGAGGTGAGCAGGAGGAGAAGGCGGATCGACACGAGTACATGCCTGCTCCTTCTGTTCTGTCTCGTGCTTGAGGGAGGCAGACAAGAGTTCGCGTGACTCGGGGGTCGAGCCCAGCGAGCTAGACGTGGTGCCCTTCGTGGATGTGCGACGGGAGACGGCGGTGAGGGCGGGGGCGGGGGCGCGTGTAGCACGGGCTGAAGTAGCGGTCCTCGTCATCGTCGGGGGGGATGAGGAGCTACTGTGGGGCGACCTGCGGGAGGGCGGGGGAGTAGCACGGGTCGTCATGTGGGCTAGAGGGAAGCGACCAACGTGCTGCGAGTACTACCCGACGGCGACGTAGCTATGGACGTACACGTCGAGTGCCTGCAGAATGCACGTCCGTTCTTTCCCTCCTTCTCCTCCAGCTCACCGCCCTCTGCAGCTCCTGACCTCCCTCAGACAGCACAGTGCGAGCGCCGCCAGACTGATAGTGTACCCGCTCTGATGGACTCACTCGCCCACAGCGTCCCCGCTCCCCTCGATACCCGCCCTCCCTGTGCTCAATCGCGGCGACGTTATCGAGATCCAGGGCCCGGCGTCGTCAGGCAAGACGCATCTGCTCTACCACATCCTCTTGTCTTTTCTCGTCCCCATCGCCCCCTCTGCAGACACAGAGATCGCCGCCGTCGTTTACGACACAGACGCCTCCTTTGACCTCCAGCGTTTTCGCCGCCTTCTTCTCACACGCATATCCCGTCTGCCGTCCAGCGCTCTCGACCCACAGGAAAGCGTCCGACGGTCTCTTTCACGCTTGCACTTATTTCGTCCGACGTCCTTCGTCCAGCTCGCCGCCTCGATCTCGAATCTCGCGGCATACCACATCTCCTACATGCCAAACCAGGAGATAGGTGTCCTCGCTATAGACTCGGTCAGCGCATTTTACTGGGCCGACCGCTTTTCTGCCGAGCAGTTGCGCAGTATTGCCTCCGGGGCACCCAGCAGCATCCCCGTGGTGCATCCCCTCCGTCACGTCCTGAGTGCCATCCAAAGTGTGCGATGCTCGCATGGCCCACTCACTGTGCTGACGAACTGGGCGCTTGGTCCTGCGCGATCTCGCTTTGGATCGCTGTACAAGCAGCATCTGCGCCCGTTTCCCGTTCTCGAGGGTAGCTTCGCAGATCTTGGCGCCAAGACGGATCGTACTTGCCCATCTCCGTTCCATCTTGCCCACCACATCGCCCTGTCCTCTCTGTCATCCAACCCGCACCCTGTTGCGCCACTCGATCAAGCACCTCGTAAGGAGGGGACCATCGACAACGGTCAAGTGTGTTGCTTGACAAGGTCGCTTGCAACTCGGGACACTGTCCGCTTCACCTTTCAGATCACAGACGACGACGTCCTTGTCCAGCCTTCGGACTCGACCGAATAGGCATCGTAGCATGACATCCTGTTTCGATTCCATTTCGAGTTGCAGTGGATAACTATAGCACATTAGTTTTTACAGGCACGAGAATTACCGGTAGTGAATGTAGGGTAATTATCAGTGTGTATGTGCAGAATTAAAGTAACGTGACAAATAACTGGACGAGTAAGTTAGCTTCGCGTCTCCAAGTGTCCTGATCATTCATCGCAAAGAGGAGTAGATGTGATCGAGTTGCATCTGATGAGCTTCTTCGACCGCGCGCCGCCTAATGTTTCCCTTTGTGACGGTCCTAGGAAGTGACTTGGGTGGGACCACGATGATCAACTCGGGACAAGTGATGCGCTCGTGGAGATAGCGCCTGCTATGGAAGGGTCGGATCTTACGAATAATTTCCCTCTTTAGTTTGATGTGGTCTATCCCGGCAACGGGTTCGACAAAGAGCGCTGGTGATGGCCTGCCTGTGCCGACGACGATGCAATCTTCGATAAGGTCACCGCAGGTTGCACGCACGTTGTCTTCAATGGACCTAAAAGGTCGGTCAATCAACGGCCTCGAGACTATTCCGACATGGAACCTACTTGGTGTCGCAACGCAGGCTGTTCTCGCTTTTGATCCAATCATCGTTACGACCGCAAAAGGTGTACAAGCCTGGAGCCGTTTCCTGGAATAAGTCACCGGTGTGAAAGTGTCCATCCGGACCTCGAAGCGAGAGATCGGGGCAATCGCCAGAGCTGGCTAAAATTACCAGTTCCAGTAACTGGGTGGATGACTGATGCCCTGATGTGGCGTCGATGGGAACGAATGCATATGATGTATTGGGGATAGAACGAAGCAGGGCAGCGTCCCGGCCACTGCCACCTACAGACAGAAGGGTGGCGCCACATTCCGTGTTTCCAAAGATGTTCTGCAAAACACTCAGAACGACGGCGTCGTGTGTTCGAAAACTGCACAGCTTACCTTGATCTTTAGCCCGTTGCGGTAAGCAAATTCCTCGTCTTCACGAGGGAGCTGCAGCCCACTGTAGACGATCTCGCTGAGACTGCGAAGTTGCTCCAGAAGCTTTGGGTGGAGGTGAGCATTACGAAGATGGGTAGATAAGAAGGTAGGAAATTGATTTAGACGGTTGAGACGGCAGTGGTGAATCATGTCCAGCAGTTCGTCAGAGGAAAAGGCGATTTTAGTGGGCTGGATAGTACAAGCTCCGTGTTGAAGGGCACCGAGCAACACTTTGAGGGGAATATCAGGATCATCATGGGAAAGGAGAACGGATGCTTACTGAAGTTTTGGGCAATATGGCACATGCTACCCCTGCAAGAGGAGGATCAGTAAGAGCAAAGAGCATGATGCGCAGGACTGACATCCAAGTAGTGACATCTCGACGTTGCGGATCGCGAGGAGCACAGATAAACTTGGCCTTGGACACAATTGCGGTTAACCAGCGTTGGCTACATGGTACGAGTTTGGGACTGCCTGATGTAGACCCGCTGGTGTGGAATACAAAGATGGTCTGATCCCCATTCTTGGGGGAGAGGGGGGGCAGATCTTCCAAACAAGGCTGCATTTTATCCGGTTCGACTGCAAGAAAGGCTGACAAGGGGAAGTTGAGTGTCGCGTGGGCGAACTCGGGGGCGTATATCAGAGCACGGGCATTCTGTTTGCGGAGGAGCTCGAGGACGACATCAGGGTTGGGAAGACGTATGCTGAAGAGCTGGGGGACATAGCCGGCTCTGGAGATGCCATATATATGGAGCACGTCCTGGTAGGTCATGCCACTCAACCTAGATGGGGTCAGAAAGGACGACGTCGGGTGGATGGTGAGGACCCACCAAAGGCCAACGACGGCGTTGTCTGAGATGGCGGCGGCCTTGAACAGAGTGCGATAGTAGCGGGCGGTGGATTCGACATCGTGTCTGAACTGGCGGTAGGATATGGGGAGCCACTGGAGTACGTGGCCGGTGGAGGGATCTGATCGAGGGACGATGAAGGCGGGAGCGGACGGGAAGAGCGTCGCACTCTGCTCGAGGATGGTGAGGTGGGATGGGTGCATGGGGGGGGGGAGAGGAGTGAGGGAGAGAGAGAGGGGTGGGGTGGAGACTTTATATGTCTGCTGTAGACGGAGCAAGAGTTGAGTCATGGCGGTCCGATACGGAGGTGACAAATGCGGGTGGGGGGAAGAGGTTGTTAGGCTATCGTCGAGGACGAATAGCCACCGACGCGGTGATAGGGCACACGTTGAAACATGTCGCAGGCACTGCAGTGTCGTTGCAAAGCTGGATCTGTGACGGCAGGGCGACTATGAGGCCGTAAATAGCCAGACGGGGGCTTGCTGGATCGGAAGGCAAGACGAGGGGGCGAAGAACTTTCCGGAGACAGCACCGCTCTGAACTGGCAGTGGCTCGCCGGTCCTGTGAACAATACGCGGGCGTCAGTGCCTCGGGCACGGGGACAAGGTCGAGAAAAAGAACGTCTCAGCGCTGCTCTGAGCCCCGTGCAGGGCGGAACTTTCTTCCCGCGTGTGTTGGAGATCTGCGCGTCTATCAAAACGCCTGCGCTGCACTGCCGGCCACAGCCCGCTCCTCTGCGGGCCTCAGACGCGACGCCAGCCTGGGCGTCTGGCTCGGGGTGGGTTCGCCGGCGCCGCGTCATCAGTGGGACACTGCCCATGTGCACGACTTGCTCGACGGGGATGCGCTGCGGTGCGATTTCATCTCGGCTACACAACGGACGGACGCTCCCTCCGTGCCACCTGTTCCCCCTCCCCCCCCTCGACCCGTGGGAATATGCCGGCTATCCCCGGCCCCTCCTTGCGGTCCGTCCAGGCGCTTGCTGACCTGTCCCCGGTCCTCGTTTCAGGTGCTCCCCTTCAGCAGGTACGTTCCCTCCTCCCGACCCTCCCGCGATGCCAGACTCGCCATCCCCCAGGCTCGTCTGACCGCCCTGCTGGACCTGACCCCTCCCACGTCCCCGCTGCCCATGCTAAGCGGAGCTGCCCGCACCCACAGCCAGCGCCACGCCAAGCACGCCCTCCGTCCCATACACCCCAGTCCGTCATGCGCCCTGTCGCGCCTACAGGCACTCGCTCCCTGCACGGCCCAGCCCACCCCCCTTGCCCACGCGTACCCGCTCCCCCGTCCGGTGCCCGTGTCCGCCGTCTCCCATGCTCCGCGCCCCCGTGCCCCCGTCGAACATCGCGGTCAGTTCCCCGCCAGCGTCATACACACCGTCGACGCCTTTTCTTCTGCCACGAAAGACCAACTCTCCGCCCTCATCCCCCGTATCAACGCTTCCCCCAAACTGCGTCGGTACATCCGCCAGAGAGAGTCGGCCAGACGTCTGGCACAGTTTCTCGCCTCTACCTCCCGGCCGTCGCGAGCTTACTCTCTCATGACTCTTTCACACGCACTAGGCTGTCGTTTCAAGCCCAACCATTTCGAAACCGTCGTCTATCAACTCTCCCTCGGAGAGGCCTGGCCTTTAATCCCTCCTCTGGTGGCCCTCGCAATCAATCAGTGTGGCAAGACTACTGCTCGTCTTCTCAACTGGAAAATAAGGGCGTTCATAGAGTGTCATCGCTTTGCTCAATTAGATCACGTGCTCCAACAATTTGCCTCCGCCAATGTTCAGCCCACTCGAAGAACATTTCACCTCCTTGTCTCTGGACACCTCCGCAACCTCGACTTGGACTCTGCCAAGAGGTCCTTGCACTTGATGGAAAATGCCGGATTTCCCATCGACGTCTCCACCCATGCCCTCATTGTTGCTGCATATCGTTCCCTGGGTTTGGACCCTCAGGTCCACGCGCGAGCCCTCGACGCCTTGCATCACGCCGATGCGCGCATATCCACTCGGATCCTCAACAGCATTATCCAGCAACTCCTCGACGTCGGCGACGAACCCGGCGCTACGGAGCACATCAACCGAATGATCGCCACTACGACTTCCACGGGAGATACCTTGCACCAGCCAAGGGACACTACCACAGGACCCGACGGCGTCGTGTCCTCGCCCACCGGCGCGTTTCTCCGTTTACCCGAAAGAATATCCGTCGTCCACCCAGATGTGGCTACGATCACCATCTTGATCAATTATCTGAACAACCACCGACAATTCCACCGAATCCACAAAATATTGGGCCGAATGATCAATTTTGGCATCAAACCCGATTCTGGCCTGGTGGCCGCCCTTATTCGTACCTGTTGTCTCAGCGGTCGAGATGACTTGGCCGCGAGTTTGTTGGCTGCGATGCTCGGATCAGACGCGGAAGCTCAAGGAGTACTCGCCCTTCTCCGCGTAAAGAGCGTGCCCCAACTCCCCATCAACGTACGAGGCATTGGTCTGACAGTCCATGTATTTAATGCTATCCTCGCCAGGGTCATGGAGGCCCGTGGTCTCAGTGGCGCAAAACTCATCATTCGTATCATGCGGTCCAATGGTGTTCAACCAAATGCAACCACCATTGAAGTGTTTCTCAATCACCTCGTTCATATCGAGCGCATCCAAACAGATCGGCTGACCCAAGTTCTGCGCAGTATGTCACGCAAGGTTCATGGTCCGACCGTTCGACACCTCAATATCGTCCTTCGTCATGCGTTGCGCTTAGAGAAGCATAGGGCTCATGGGAGCGGGTGGGACACAACCGCCGCGAAATTTTCGTTGACAAGACGGCAATGTGCTCTGACCTCCCGAGCGAATCACCACGCTCTTGATCCCAAAAGCTTTGATCCTAGTGGTAGCCGTCATCACCCACGTAATGATTCACGCCTTCGGTCTACCATGCTCGCCTTATCTCGTAAAGGAGTCAAAAGCGATCGAGCTACCTTTGCGATGTGGCTCAGACACGAAGCTATCACCGACCCGACCCTCGGGACCGCGAAAACTGTATTTCGTCATATGGTCGACCAGGGCATGCATCCAAATCGTCATCACTATCTCTCTCTCATGGATGGCTTCATGCGGGCTGGAGATATGCAGGCAGCTGAGCTCGTCATGCAGTCAGCCAAAGCAGCAGGCTTCGAGCCAGATGTAGTGATGTGGACAGTGCTTATTTCAGGCTACGCACTCAAGGGAGAACCTGGCTTAGCAATGAGGACTTTCCGGACGATGGTTGCCACTGGCATTCCGCCTGACGTGCCCGCTATTGATGCTCTCGCTCATGCGTACTTTGCCGTTGGAGCATACTCTATAGCCAGAAAAGTTTTGCTTGAGCTGTGGCCCCGGGTAAAACCGTTTCCGAGCCAACTTAAAAATGCACCCTTGAAGCAGCTGGCACACACGTTTCGTCAACCAGATAAGTCAGGTGTGGTTTGGAAGGAGCCTTCGACCCCATCTACGGGACGTTCCCTCAACCGGAGGCTTCGTCAGGTCTTGCGGGAGTGGACCCGGGAATAGCACTCCCGTCATTCCTTGGTTGTGCGCTGGGCCCGTTGGTGAATTTTTACCACTGTAACTCGAGGTATAGCATCGGGAAAATACATTTATGATCCTATAGGAAAAGAACGACCTATGCTTTTACAAAGCCGAGCAGTCCGGGTCAAGAATTTCCTATCGCATGTGCGCAAACTTATGATCCAACAGCCGCAACGCTTCCCTTACACCGTCGGCATTGACCTCTCTCACCCTCCGTCGCCCGCACTCGATAAGCACATGCTGTGGAACTAGCTGTGGTGGTGATTCTCGCTGCCTCTGCGGTTGATGGAAATGTTCGTGGGAGTCCACAGCAAGTATAGACTGGTCTTCGGGCGTAGCAGTTGACTCGTGCTGAGAGTGCTGTCCTGTGTGATCCGGTGCGACAGACCCCAGTGTGGGTGATATGACGACGCGAGATCCGGTGCACTGTGATCTGCGCGCAACTACCTCGGCAAGCAGCGTCAGGTCTGCAAAGGCAACATTGGGATGTGACTTGAGCTGACGCCATGCGTCGTCCGTCGGTATGGGTTCGGGCCCGTATGGTGGGGTTGTAGAGGAAGAAGTGGGTGCGATACCACACGAGCCGCATTGACTGCCGTCGCCGCAGCAGCCACCAACCAAAATTTCGTCCATTTGGTTAGTTCTTTGGGGACAATCCACGCAAGGCAAGGTGGAATTCACTGTGCGACCAATGGCCCGGCAGAATGCCTTGCCGAAATTGTCATCGGCGCAAGCCATACAATTTTCGGGGTCACCAGAACACTTGGAAGTTCGAGAAGAAGGGGCAGTGGCTATGGCCGTAACTGAGAATACAGGATTTACTCCCGAAATACCTGTCCTGCGGCGAATGGGAACGGACGCCTGGTAAGCCGGTAAATTGTCCAGTATACTCATACTGGCAGTCGAGGGAGTGCTGGACTGCACTAGTTGGTCCACTGATATGGATGGTCGTTGGTCGAGGTTCTCACTGGGGGTAGAAAGCCGATGGAACGAGTTGTTACAGCTGTTGGTCGTCTGTTGGATAGTCACTTCTCTGCACAAACAGGGTGCACCTGGGGTGCACAAGATACAAGTGTAGGGGACGACGAAATCTTGACAGTCCAAAGTATTACTTGTCTCGTTTGCTGTTGGGAATGAAAGAGTGTTGATTGGCGGAGGTGTGGGAAAGGCTGAATGTCTCGAGTGACTGTCTTGTCCGCCAGTGCCAGCAACAGTGTCATCAAGAGAGGACCCCAAGGAACACGACGGCAATGGGAAAGATGAGAGGGAAGTAGAGGAGGACGCTTCTTGCCCGTCTTCGTCGAGCCTGACCCGCTTTCTTGTGGAATCGTCGGTCGGAACAAGGCTTGAAGACGTAGAGGCATCGTCGTGCGCCCGCTTCTTGTCCTTGCTCTTGTCGAGTAGTCCCTCGCGTTCTTGCTCCAATCTTGCAATTTTCTCCTGGAGTACCCGATTCTCTTTGCGAAGCTCCTCGTTCTCCTCCTTCATCTTTATAGCGATATTCTGCAGAGCAATATTGCGCTCGATTTCACCCTGTTCATACGAATGCAAACGGGCCTGAAGCTCGGCTAATTGCGACTGCTTTCGCTCACGAAAAGCACGCTGGGCGACTCTGCACGAGTCAGGTTAGTCTCATCAAAAGCAGACATGGTGAAGAGGGTCTTGCCTGTTCTGCGCACGTCTACTGCCCGATGACTCGTCCTGAGGGGACATATCAGATCGTGAGCAAGCATTCGGCGCAGCAGGACGGACGGTACCGTCTTTGCGGACGAATGCACCAGTGTTGGTCTCCTTCGGCTTTCGGCCTGGCTTGGGTTTGGCGGGAACGATCCATTCCTTTGAGGCTATGGTGGTGGACTAATTAAACATCCGTGGTAGGAACAAGAAGGTACGCGTACGGTGTGCCCAGAGGGTGGACGAGGTGGAGGCTGTCTGCGACGCGGGAGTCAACTCAACGGGGGCCATAACGGAGCACTGATTAGATCACGCCAGAACGAATAAAAGGACATGCAACACAGCCACTCTTATTTTATCAGCTCCTACTCGATGACCTCGACCTGCTCAATCACCTCGTCGATCCACTCTTCAATTACCTCTTTTTCCTCGTCTGCTCCGCACTCTCCTCTCTGTCCCCTTCCCCGCTTCTCGTCCGCAATATCACGCTTGCAACGCGCCCGCCAAGCATTCCACTCGTCAACCAGCCGCTTGCGTTGCGCAATCAGCTCTGCACTGATGTTACTTTCCTCCGCCGCATCCTCTTCGTCAAACGAACGACTGTACTCCTTCAGGTTTCGACGGATCTGCCGTTGCTGTTCCCTCGTCAGCAACGTGCGTGGGCGGGGTCGCCATATAAATTGCTTGAACCGGTCTAGGATGTGCTTCTCGAGCTCTTGCCCGCGGAAGTCCCAAATCGCGTATCCGTTCTCCAGCTGACACCAGTCAGTAATTGTCAGCATTCTTTAACCGTAAATCATACCGTGTGCCTCCATGCACTCGCACTTGTTGCTAAGTATCTCCCGCTTGGATCCCACTCTACATCCGTAACTCCGTAGTGATCTGCTGAGCCGAGTTGCTGGATACCGGTACCCCACTCTGCCGTTTGGCCTTCTCTACGTTCTTCACTGTTGAAATCGAGGTCCCAGAACTCAAGCTCGGACTTGGTGGATGACCCGACAGTGGCAAGGACGACGTGTCGTCCCCGTGGTGACCATCGAATAGTGTTGCTAGTGCGAGACGCAAGCGTACCTAACATAATACATTAACAACGTCAAAGGCTGCAGAACAAGATAAAGAGTATACGTAGAAGCCTGAAATCGTTTTTAGTTCGGTCGAGTCGATAGAAACTGATGTCAGTCTTGATAGTGATACCTGGACCCGCATTACCGAGATTCGAATCGCTGCTCGAAACGATGGCAAATCGTTCGCCTTTAGGTTCCCATGAAAAATCTGTTACAGTGTCTAAATCCCGAATTAGTGTAGGTGAACGTCCAGCAGGAGAAGTAAGTCAAACCTTTGAGTTCCACTACCTCTACCGGAAAGTCTTTTTCACGAACTCGAAAGATTTCAAGGTTACAAAACATTGATTTCTTCGTTTTTGTGTGACGATCGACTTTTACACACAGGAAGTCGCCATGATTCTGCCAATATAGCTTACACTAAAAAAGGACCATCAACTAATAAATTTCTAACAAGTCAACGGACCAACCTCAGTAACATTGAAGAGATTCTTTTGGCGCAGAATCTGTCTGCTGGGAAACTCCAAAAGAGTGACTCTTGCAGGCTGGTTGACTACTTCAGGTGTCCAGTACGCCAGCATGTTCTCCCGGGCTTTCTTCAGTGTTTTGTCTGCTCTGGCTGTCTTCTCACTATCGTCCCTATCCTTATCCCCATGAGGACACCATTCAAAGTCAACAACTCCTTCAATCTTCAAGCTTTTCTTGTCGTGGAGACCCATACTAGGGAGTTCATACACGCTGATTTGTTGGCCGGGTGTTACCCGTGCAACATACTTATCGTCAGCGCTCCATTTGAGCGCGGGCCATTGCATCTGCTTTTTTGCAGGAGGATCCTCACTTTCAGAAAGAGATGTAGGGAAAGTCCGGAGTAGGTGGCCCGATTTGACATCCCAGACAGCAATGTTATTGCCCTCATCTTCCGGCGAAAAGTACTCGGGACCTTGAGGGAGAGTCAGAGAGGCGGTAATAGGGTCATGTGACCAAGTGACGAGATAGTTTTCACAAGGAGAAAAATCAATCAACTTGACAAAGGGGTGAGCGAATCGCTGCTGGGGCTCCCATGAGGGACCACCCCACAGGCGGACACCTTGCCGGAAGAGCGTTGCAAAGTATGTGCCGAGAGGAGACCACGAGGCATAGAGCTCAGTCCAATTCTGGGAAATGCGTCAAAGATGCTGTTGGACATGACTGCAAAGCAGACCTTTTTCGAATATGTAACCTCACACTGGGATGGCTTTCCATGCCAGTGGATTTCTACATCATCACCACGGTACGTAACATACTGGTCACGCCCTTGTGGATCAGCGAGCCAGGCGCGAAGGTGTTCCTATGCGAAAGGTGAGTACAGAAACAGAAACGAACTTTGCCGTCGAACCTTTACATGAAATTCTTCTATCTTCGGTTCAACGTACGTTTCATTCATGTTTGCATATTGTTCTATATCGACAAACCGATTGACAAGAAAGGTATGCTTTGCATCGAAAGGGTGGCCATGCATGGCGCTGATTGCGAATGCTGCCGCGTCCGGACACCCCGCGTCGACAAAGATGTAGCTGTAGGGCAGCCAGTGATCAGTGCTGCTGATACGAAATGTGGCACAAGCATACCCTTTGCTCTTCCCTGAAGCATCATCCCAGGGAACAATGATATTTTCAGGCTTGAGGGCAGCACTCTTTTTGGTGAACTCTTTGGAAATCTTTGCGAGAAGTTTGTCGAGTTTCGATTTATCAATCACCGGCACACCATCTACAACGATTACATTGTCCATGCCATCATCCAGGGCGACGTGATATCTGCGAGCGACGATGAACGTTACGGCGCGCGCATCAGCGGAGCCCTTACTTTGCTTCAATTTCTGCAAAATCGAGCTCGTCGTCGAGATCCATAGGCGAAGCACCATTGAGTGTGGTCATCTCATGCGAGGGTGGAGTCTTTCAGCTTCGCCAGTGTGCGTGCACAGTCAAACACCAGAGGCTGGGAAATTCAAATAAGCTTATGAATAATAGTTGTCCCTACTGGGGTTAGGGTTTGGCACGAACGTGCCAGTCGATCAACGCTAAAAGGCAACCGCCGACCACGTTCTCGTCACCCTCCCTCTATGTTGGTCATGATGGGATCAGTCTCTGCTCCAGAAACATCGCGTCTCAAGTTTGGGCGAGGCGACTCTCTTCCGGAACCACGATCCCCGCTCCGAATTGGAGCAACGTGGTGCGACATTGTCTCAGTTCAGAGGTATGTGCCTTCGATTGACATCGCTAATTACCGTCGTGCAGACCGCTCCTATCGCCCTCGAATATAGCACGTGCGTTCTTGTATAAATCTGCGCGCTGGTGTTCCTTGTGGTGCCCTGGCTCGCCCTCAGAACCACTCCCAGGTTCGCTTTCCCTGTACTGCTCATGTCGGACGGAAAAGATGTTGGCTTCTCGGAGGCGGACCAGACCAATCGCCTTCGAAACATCTCTGTGGATGCTTATGAGAGGGATCTCAAGGCAACTGCCCATAAACTCAACGAAAAGGAGTCACTCAGCGCTTGGGCCACTATCGCTGCATCTGGTTTTGGTCTGATCAGCGACGGATGTAAATTTTCCTTCCGTGCTCATGCAGAAATCAGTTGATCGACTGTGTTTCAGACCAGAATAACTTGATGACCATGTCGAATGTAGGTCGCCTTTCATGTGCTTATTGCCAGTTCTGAAGTGTCTCCCCAGGTCATCTTCGCGAAGCTTTACCCCAAGTATTACACATCGGTCGTCTCTACTCGAGTATCAAATGCTCTTCTTATTGGTCAGTACACGCACTGGAGCGCCGCTGCCGGGATGTTCTGATCTGGCTCTGAATCAGGCGCCATTATCGGTCAGGTCTCTGTTGGCCTGGTTTGTGACAGATTGGGCCGCAAAGTCGCCCTTGTGAGCACCACCTTGCTCATCGTTCTTGGTGCCACTCTTGCAACTGCTGCTCATGGCGCTAACGGAAGTGTATCTGGCCTCTTTTGGTTCTTGACGATTGCGAGGGGAATCACAGGCGTGGTAAGTTACCTTTACAAGTATATTTGTCTCCGCCATTGATTCTCGTAGGGTGTCGGTGGAGAGTACCCCGCCTCGTCGACAAGTGCGAATGAAGCAGCGAATGAGAAATCTATCCAGGCTCGCGGACCAGGTACTCCCCATCTACCCCTATCTTTCCATCTTGATTTTTTTTTCTCTTGCAGTCTTTATCATGGTCACGAACCTTGTTCTTTCTGTAACTTTCTGTCCCTCCAACCAAGGCTTTTGTGATATACTGACATACCTCTGAATCAGTTCGGTGGCCCATTGGCTGTTTCCGTGTTCTTGATTGTGCTCTCCGCCGCTGGGGAACAACATCTTCAGACCGTGTGGCGCGTTTGCTTTGGATTTGGCATCCTGTTGCCTCTAACCGTGCTCGTCTTTCGTTTGCGGATGCTGAGCTCCAAACTTTACCGCAAGGGCGCCATTAAGCGTATTAGATGCTCTAATTCTGAATGGGAATATCATTGATCCTCTGATAGGTCATGTCCCTTACTGGCTGGTAATGAAATATTATTGGCGCGCTCTCATTGGTACTTGCGGAGCCTGGTGCGCGTTCTAACATTATTGACTAAGTAGTATCTGACCTTTACAAGGTTTCTTTACGACTTCGTAAGTATCAGCTCACCAGTTTCTTTAAATTCTCCCAATACCCTGCGTCACCGTTAGGTTACGTTCCCGAACGGCGTGTTCTCTGGGTCGATTATCTCTAGCGTAATCCACAATGGTGACATCAAGAAGACTGCCGAATGGCAACTGTTACTCGGAGCGATATCCTTGCCTGGTGTCTTTGTCGGCGCCTTGCTCTGCAACCGGATAGGTAGAAGGAATACCGTAGGTGCTAAGAGCTCAAACTGTGTGATGACTCAACTGTAGTCTAGATGATGTTGGGTTTCTCGGGCTATCTAGTGTTTGTCAGTCATCTTCTTCTCAAACCCGTTACAAATCACCAACCGGTCGTCTTTCAGGGTCTCATCATCGGCCTTTCGTACAATAAAATCACGACCATTATACCTCTTTTTGTGGTTTTGTGAGTTTGTGGAATCGACACAGGGAAATTCGCTAATCGGGGCTATTTTCAGCTATGGAATGATGCAATCTCTTGGAAACATGGTACGTTGTATTCCAACTTTTGTTCGTGTACTCACACGAGTACAGGGACCGGGTGATATGTTAGGTTTGACGAGTTCTGAGTGAGTGTAATTCCCTAGTCTTATTTTAAGCTCATTGTCCTTTATGCAGATCGTACGCGACTCCCGTGAGGTATGTCGTCATACGTATGTCGGATTGCTGAGATGTTAAATAAGTTGTCAGAGGGTCGTGCTACGGGATTTCTGCAGCCTTGGGAAAGACCGGGGCTGCGGTTGGTACCCAAGCCTTCACGCCAATCCAGACTCACCTCGGAAAACGGTGCGATTAATGCTTAACTCGTTTTCACGGATCCAGCTGATGCAGTTGGTGAAGCTGGACTTTCATTATCGCTGCTATTTGCGGTGTCGTTGGGGTACTCGTGACTTATTTCTTCGTACCTGATATGACGGGAGTTGACCTCGCGGATGAGGATGCTAAATTCTTGAGGTACCTCTCAGAGAATGGTTGGGAAGGTGAGATTGGAGAGGATGATGACAAGGGGCTGATCGTCGCGTCGTACGGGGGTGGGGAGGGAAAGGTCTGATTACATTATCGGTCACGTGCAGGTCTACCTGTCGTCGAATATTTTTGGCAATTGTCAATGTTTTTTACGTTCCAAGTTGCAAAACCTACTCTGAATGTCGGTACAAGTCTTTCGACATCGTGCAGCGCGTTGTTCACCGTGTAGTTCCTGCCTGCTGTCTCGTCGTACCAGAGCTTACTACTCGCAATCCGCTCTTTCCTCTATCGCTGGCCGTAGACAAGGTGTTCCAGCTTCCACCTCCACTGGTCCAGGTGGAGCAACGCGAACAGATTCTCGTCATGTAGCCATGAGTGGTAGAAATCCACTGGACTCGACTCGGCTTGATCGCTACCTTGCATCCATCAGGACAGCTGAGTTCGACCCGACCTTGGACGATATCGAACGATATAAACCAGAAGGCTTCTCGCGGCCTGATTCGTCGCGCTACGCCGCAGAGTACACGAACTTGCTAGAGACGCTTTGTCGGTCTTTCAGTAAGGATCAGCTCCGCCGTTTTACAGAACTATACAAGCTCGATCCGATATGGACCCGGTCATCACGTCGGAAGACTGAATATGCGGAATCGATAATCGAGGAGGCATGGAGTTGGCCATCTCTGAAGGAGATAGAAAGAAAGCGGCGGGATGCGACTGAAATACTTGTAAAGTGTCAGTCTTATCCCTTTACGTGCGGTGCCCACTCCAGCGAACTGTGTTGCAGCATTCACTGTCACTCCCTGCCAGCTGTTTTTAATAATGGGAAAAGGTGCGACCAACGAGTGTTCCATGACAATGCATTCACGTTTCCCGATCAGACGGGGCCGATCTACTGCAATTATCGATGCAATATAATGTGCACATATCGTTGACGCTTAGTCCACTCGCTCTGCGCGTTGAAGGCCTACGAGGCTCCCTAAAGGGATTGACTGAGTATGTTAGCACCTTGAAGAAGGTATGATTCCTATTTTTGAACGTTTGTATATTCAATCTCTTTCTTCCAGGGTACCATTGACAAGATATCTGAACTTCCAACTGGTCGTCCAATCCGACCAGATCTGTTGCAATGCATATCCCGGTTATCCGGTGCATATGTCGAGAATCATGGCAACAGAGGCAAGGTGTGGATTCCTAACTGAGATGTTATGAGTCTTTGCTCATTGTCACCCAGGTCCGGATATGTGCCAAGGATATGAGCAATATCATTGCTGCCGAACGCTTGGCTCTCCGGGCTTCACTAGAGGTCAGTATCTTTCCTAACGACGACACAGATTTGAGATACACTGTGCCTTCAGGTTGGATCACAAGGATGTACTGTTTGTTACGATCTGCCCAGTATGACAAGGGACTCCCCCATTGATTTCCCTGAGTCACGCAAGTACTCTATATATCCATTTATCACACCTTACCCGTTCCCATGGATAATGCATTCCGGTGGCGCATTCCGACTACGCCGAGTCGCAGATTGGTTGGATGTCGACTCTTACGAAAATATAGCATTCACCGGCGGTCTGACTCGCAATTCACATCGCCTGCTCAACCTTAACCGGTAAGTGTGCCGCGAGGACGCTACTAGCGCGACTAATTACTCTCTAGGAGTGGAGAAGAGCTTAGCCAGCTCCTTTGCCCAGTCATGGTTGAGAGTGCCTCACTTCGTCGGAGAACTATAACGGCATCGTATGGGTATTATCAGGTTCTCAGGTGGAGACTAAAGTATATCCAGGCTCGGTCATATAATAATGTCGTCAGGCGATAAGTCTTCACGAGCCACTATGTTTCCTCTAATAAGAGGTACCATGCCTCTTCCGCACATGCTCAAATGGGTTGAAACATCTGGGACACCATTGACTTTTGTTCCAAGGTCCGTGTCACTGGGTCTCATTTGTCATCAGCATTCTTATTTGTCCAGTGCTCCGTCCCCCGTGAGGATGGTCACCGCCAGTCAGCAAAGGGTTTTACACCGACTGGTTTACAAGACATTGCTGCAGATGGCTAGCCAGATTTCGAACCCATCCCAACAGGTTTTAAGGTTCGAAGTCGAGCTTCCCGATCCATCCACCAGCGCTCGACCAGTGCAAGATTTTGAAAACGTATCGGAGCTTGAGGATGGGCCACTGTCCAACAAATCGACTCTTAGTGCAGACCCCCTCTTATGCCGAGGAAGTGTTTCTCAACCTGATGGCTTGCCTAGACCACGGAACAACCCGTGGGACTCGAACTGTCAACTGGGTAAGGAAACATACGTCAATCTAATGTTGCCAGACCGGTCAGTATGGTATACATGGATGATTCACTTTCTGATGTCTCCCATTCAGCCCAATGGACATGCAATTTTGTGTCTTTGATTGGGGTAGTATAACTTTGATTCAGCAACCTCGAGTTCTTCAGGAGTACACGGACAAGCTTCGTAATTTGTACGTCAACTCCCCGTCACCTACCTTGAGACCCTGAGCGTTCCCATAGCCTGACCGATAAGACCCGACTGTCACCACCTGATCCACCATCGACACTGAACTACGACGGAAGGGTATATTACCTTCACGATAGCTTGAGCTTGAGACAAAACAACAATTCGATCTTATTAACAACTCATCCGAGTGATGACCACGCGGATAATCTAGTGGAAGTTCGTGGCGAGAGCATAGTAGATCTTCAAAGTGGGCAAAAAGTGGAGCTCTGCCAGGTTGGTTCTCCGTTAACTCGTAGCTTGTAGGCTTAATCTTTTTTTTTTTTTTTCAGGTGAAATTTGATGGTACTGTTGAGGGACAAGGTTGGAAACGTTTTCTTGCAGTATGCGATCAACTTAGCGTGGCATCCTTGGAATTGCGAAAGCGGAAAGACAATCGAGAAACAGTTTACCTAGACAAATGACATCTCGTTTTTTGGGGCTCTCGAAAGTCACGTTATGTGAAAGAATGAGGACATGGACATGGGGATGCAAGTCTGCGAGACCGGAAGGGGAAGCCCTGACTATCTGCGTCCACCACCCTTTCTTTTCACCTTTTCACCGCGCTTTTTAGCTCGTACCTAGGGAGTGTTGTAAGACCACAGCCCTCGAGCTGGCCGAAGCATGTCCGCACCTCTTTTTTCATCCTGCCATCTACCATCGTATAGCGACCTTTGACACCTCTTGGCCGTCCTTTAATACCCTTGTGGGCACCCTTCGCCACTATCACCTTAACCTCTCTCTTCTTTCCCTTTCCAGTACCTTTCTGCATGAGCTTCTCAATTTGTTGAGCCTTTTCCCGTTCAGACATGTCCACTGTCGCGTTTACACCGTCAGCCTTCTTCATAGCCGTCTCAAGGCGTTTGGCGGCTCGCAATTTTTTCCGACCCTTGGCTTCTGCGATTTTCTTGATTGGACGTGAATCAAGAGCGCGCTGACGCGCCTTCAAGGTAGCGACAGCCTCCTTCGTGACAGGAATATTGGATTTGTAATGTTTCGCCTCATCGTCGAGGAACCAAGAAGGAAGGCCATCCTTGGTGTTAAGCGAGTAGCGATTGAATCCATCATTCAACAACTTCGTTTTATTCGTTTTACGGTTGACCAACTGCTGTGCGAGAGTGACAGCCTCAGCAGTCGTTAGACCGTATCCTACAGAGGAGGTCAGCTTTGATTTATCTCAGAGTCTAATGCTGCACTCTGTATATGGGTCCGATTTGCTTGGTCTGCATTTTCGTCCTCAACGTTCCACACATCAGTACCCTCCCGAGATTCAACAGGGCCAACCTCAAAATCATCCGCTTGTCAGACATGAGAAGGACAATAAGTATTTATGTACCTGGTCACCCTGTTGGCTTTCAATTGAGTTTGAAACCATCTCGACGTCGGAGTGCTCGTCATCCTTGACTGATTCTGCCACGTCTTTGAATATGTCTTGACTGAACCAGACTTGCGCGGCACGGGAGGACGGCTGAACGTCGGTACGTTTCCTGAGGGCCGGACTAGGGCGTTTGCGTTTCTGTCCCGGAATAAGTTCTTCATTTTCGCTCTCATCCGAGGAAGGGTCTCCGAGAAAACCGATTTCCTTGGCTGCCGCCATCTCCTCCCAGCCCCCGTCTTCGCCACTGTCATTACCACTCTCGACGTCGTTCTCGTCTTTCAAGCCGCTCCACTCATCGATTTGACCTTTTTTTCTCCTTGCCTCTACCACTCGATATTTCGCGTCTCTTTCCTTCACTTTCGTTCGATAGGCGTCATACATAATATCGAGGTCAGCTTCGAGCACTGATATTCTTCTTTCCCTTTCGCCTTCGGTACCAGTAATTTCTTCGTCGCCTTCCTCTTCGCCTTTAACCTCGTCGTCGGAAGGCATCTCATCGTCTGAGGCAAGCCTGCTGCTCCCAACCTTTGTCTGCAGTTCCCCTTGCACATCGACAAGGTTAAACATGTCCTCTTGACCAATACTCAGTGAGGCATCGTTCTGTTCAAGACCGATGTCCAAAGGAGCTGTCATCTGCAGTTGCAGTCGTTGAATGGTTTTTGCTTTGACTTCATTGGCCTTTCTCCGAGAGCGTTTTGCCCTCGCTGCCGCCTCTGCATTCCGTCTCTCAAGCTGATGTGGGGAGTCAGTCGGTGGAATGCTGGATCCGACGAAAATCTAACCTCCTCTTGTATCTGCTGCTCCTCGGTGGCTGCTTCAGAAATTTCTACTACCTCCGTAAATTCAGCGGTGGGCTTGGTCTTCACTTCTAAGCCAAGCTTCAGGAGACTCATGAGCAAAAGCGAGTGAATGGCCTTGAAAGGGTTACCGCCTCCCGCACTGCCATCCGCCACTTCAACAATGTTTTGAAATCACCTTTGCCTAGCACCTTGAGATCTTCAAAGTTGATTCTGATGTCTGGTGTAGTAATGCCAAACTCCAGCCACCTGTACAACAGCTATCTTGATCATTTCGAAATGAGGCAGAGGAATCTCGTACTGTTTCTCCTCCTCGGTTTCAAATGTAATCCTATTTGCAAGGCCAAGCACATTAACGGGTTCAGGCCCGTGGACATAATTACTCGCGGAGATTTTGGTGAAGAGTGTATAGTCACCGTCGTCATACCCATCTCGCTTTCTGCGTTTTTTCTCCGGCTGAAAGACATTAGCCTGCGTGTTGTTGGACGATGAACCTTTGTCAGGACCAGAGAGTGCAGAACCTAGGTCCTTGAACACATGCTTGGGATCGAGGAATTTTGGATCAATGTATTTTGGAGCAAAGAACTCCCGGCAAACAACGAAGATCTCGGCAGAGACATTCCTGTAACGTCTTTCAGTAACCGCCTGGATGATGGTAGAGTAACTGACCTCGAGGAAGGTGGTTTCGTTGCCTCTACTTTTGCGAACAATCGGCTGAATACCCAAATGAGGTTATTATAATCGACACTTCGGAAAACTTTAGTGACAAATGTTCCTCCCCTGACGAGGAATTCAACTGCTAATTTTAAACTCATAAGAACGAGTTCAGATTGGGTATAAGCATCCTGGATCCATGCAGTACCGACATTGGGTGCACCATCGTGAAGTACGACGTCTGCTTTCCAATCTTTGAGTTCACCTCTGAGGAGGTTGCGACAGTGAACGGTAGTAATATCTGCGGCAAACGTCACGACTCTTGGTATTGGCTTAATTGGTACCAAATCAACGCCTGAGTAATGGATGACTATTCAATACGAGGGGTTCGACAGGAGGTGTTGCGTACCGACGATCACGCTGTTGATTGGCATATACTTGCTTGCAACCTGGAGCCAACCACCCGGAGCCGCGCAAAGATCAATACAACAGCGCGCAGCCTCGAGAAAAGCATATTTCTTGTTGAGTTGGATAAGCTTGAAGGCCGAGCGGGCACGGTAGCCCTGCTCTCTTGGGAATATCGGTCATAAAGGTGTGGGATACGGACGGTCACACGCACTTGGCAAGTTTATAGTACTTGTCGAGACGACCTTTACCGGTCTTCTTCTGGGCCTTGCCCATAGTGGTCAAACGACAAGCGGCAGAGAATCGATGTTTGCGTGGTTGATTATGCTTATTTGGGCTATGTGAGTATGTGCTTGTTGATTAGCATTGACTGTTGACTTATTACCTGCAAGTTGATTTCTCTCAATGACTACCGCTGACTCTTCGTCGCCGTTGTTGCCCCTCGGGATGCGTGGTAGCGGTGACTCTTCATTTATGTGGAGATCAGGTGCTGCCCTGAGTTGGTCTCCTCCAAATTCACGCTGGAGACGTATCCACTGACGGCATGTCCTTAATGTTCATAGCTCTTGCAGGAATGCTCACTGGAGCCTTTGGCGCACATGGACTTAAACGCCGAGCGGGCATCACTGCTGATGACCTCCATGCATGGGGGACGGCGTCAACCTATGCGGTTTGCAGCGTTGTTGCGGGGATTATCCGCTGACTGACCACAGTGGGCAAGATTGCCAATGGGCTAGGGCTGATGCTCGTATCCATGCACAGCAGATTTTCCATGCATCGGTTTGCTGCGCCGGCCATACTGACGGGCGGCGTGTTGTTTTCGGGGAGCATCATGTTACTCATTTTGAAACGGTAAGCATCAAGTACGACTATCGAGCTGGACTACTGACATTTGGGAAGACTCAGGTACCTCGGTCCCATCACGCCACTCGGGGGTCTTATTATGATGGCTGGGTGAGCAAGGACTACTTCTGCATGTGAGTGAGACTGAATCCTCAACAGCTACGCGAGTTTAGCGCTGTAGATTAGTGTGTCAGTTACATGTGAATCACGTGACAGACGCGTTGTCCTGAGGACGTGTCAACTCCGCTTGAAATCCTGTGAAATAAGCCCGCCCATTCCCAATCCTCTTCTCGTCCTCAGCGACGTCCTTCCCGCCATACCGTCCTTGCCCGAATTTGAATCCCCCCCCTCTTTTCCCAGTCGTGACCATGTCGTTTACTCGTCCGACCTTGTCCACATCCCTCTCTTTTCCGGGGGATTCCACTGCCTCCCGCTCTCTCAAGCGCCGTCTTTCCTCTTCTACTGATCTTGCTTTCTTCACCCCTGCTGCCGACTCCTTTCATCCAGAGCCCTATTTTCCTAACGGCACAGTCGTACCACGTGTCTCAGGTTCATCTAAGGTTCCTCCAGCTCGGATTCATGCCTCACTAGCCCAGCATATACCTCTCATGGACCCCTCCCCATCAGATCCCAATGTCATCTTTATTCACCCGCCCTTTACTGCATTTCCAGATGCCAATCTCTACCCTGAAGGACTCTCCTATTCTCTTATGGCCACCAATCCCGAGTGGTTCTTAGATCCCAATGATTTTGTATCTTCCGTCTCGACAAATCCCGAAGTCATCCCTTACCCTCCTCAGCTTGAGCCTCCTAGAGGATGGTGCCCAGCCAAGAAAAAGGATCTGAAAGCACTGGGCCCTGACGGTTGGCCAGAGGGGGAAGAGCCACGACTACGTTGCACTTTCTGTAGAAGAACATATGCAGGCGTTAATGCAAAGAGTATGTGGCGACGTCATGTGTACGAAAAGCATAAGATTGCAATGTCAAATCGTCGCGATGGAAGTGATCGTAGTCGTAGCGGGCGAGGATCAAATCGTAGGTTACTTGTGTGGTGCATCCTAGTTCGCCTTTGACGCCATGACAGGGGACCAGCATCGTAATTCCGTTTCTGACAAGGAGAATTTATCGGGTGATCTACACCGAGTTAACAAGCCAACCACAGATCAACCTAACGTTAATAAATCCAAACCGAGACTTTTTCTTGTCCCATCGAACAGAACGACCCAAAACAAGGGTCAGGGTGACCGGGAGAACGATCCCATACCATCTACGCCATTAGCCGAGCAGCCGCGTTCTCCAGAGTCGGCTCATACCCCGAGTAGTGGCTCATCAACTGACGCTGTTCTGGAAGTTATTATTCCTGAGGCAACTGCATTGAATAATGCCGAGTCTGATCGAATGATCTCATCGCCGCTCTCAGCGCAAATTACGCACCCCATGTCTCCATACGATCCAACATTAACACCCTCATTTCGTCACTCTCCACCACGGCTTCCCTCTGATCAGCCTTGGCGATTTCCAAGTCCGAGTCACCCACTACACTCGAGGGCAAGGGAATTATGTCTCGGTATGCTAGTTCGGGGAGGTGTCAGCCCAGCTATGAAGCCACCCACAAGCGACTCAAGTTCTCCCAATCGTGAGACTTCGAGTATTATCCATACTCCGTCTAGTGCTATTGGACGTAGTAAACCTTTTAATGACGCGTTTGGTAGCTCGCCCGTCGTATTTCGGGACTCTCCGCGTCAGCTATTTCCCGACGGTCACTCTCCATTTCCAGCCCTCAATGCACTCGATCTTCGCAAACGCGCTAATGATTCCCCTCTCAGTGGCGGCCTCAGGCGACGCGTACATTATCGCAAACCTTTCACAATGAATGCCTCATTGGATCTACACGGTGACTGGCTTTCTGATGCCCCACTATCATCTAGAACTATTGTTGGAGCAGGGAGTTTCCTCCAGCCTTCGAACGAAGATCCATTTGGTGAACTCTACAAACCATTGCTAGAGCCAAGAACACGGGAGGATGGTGCAGACCAGAGAACCCCATCGCCTCACGGGTCTTCCTCCGAGGTGGAAAGCCCAGTGGTCAGGAATGTTCGTCACTCTGACATGGACACGCCGGAGCTGGAGGCCGGTCTTGTGGGCCTTGGGATTGGTCTGATGGCTCCCTTTCGACTGTCCACCTGCCGGATTCAATCTAATCAGAGCACTGACGGTTCACCCATGGAGAACGATGAGGAAGAAGTAGAAAGGGTACTCACCGACGATTCCCCGACAGAGAAACTAGGCAACAGACACCCACGCTCGCCACCCCTGAAGAGGCGGCGGACAAGTATTCAGTGAGCGATGTGCGTTGCCGACCATCATATGTTCGTGGTCGATGCCTAGTTATACGATCGTGGATATGGATTTCGTTTTTTTTAATCCTCTGATCTCTGTACTTGTTGCATATCCTACTTGTAAAGTGTTTTGGAATTGTCGTGTATTTTTCGTCCCCACGCAGTCAAATGAGTGGGCGTTGCGTTAGGTCGTGTGAAAAATTGGGTGCGGCGTTCCTCTCGCAAGAAGTCTCATCAAGGATATCAGGCTAACATCAGGTACAGCCTGTTCGCATCCTGCAAGACTTTCGCTACATCGCTCGACTGTTCTCCCCAAATCGCCAAACTCAGGCAAGCATGTCTCGCCTCCTTGTCAGAACGACCTCACCTCCGGAACTGGTAGCCTAACTGCTCTCGCACAACTTGTTCTCTCGGAGTATTTGTTGTGAACCAGACGCTGACTTCGAACATAATGCAAGCCATCAAATGTATGTCGTAGATCGAATTTGACCCATCTCCTCATGACATGACCCATTAGGTGTCGTGGTGGGCGATGGTGCTGTCGGAAAGGCACGTAGAGAACATTGCAACTTCCCAATAGTGACGTTAATCGTCTGCTGTCAGACTTGCCTCCTCATATCTTATACCACAAACGCCTTCCCTGTGAGTCCTGGGTGCATCCCTTATCACCGCAGGACTGCTCATAACAGGATTTCAGGGTGAATACATACCAACAGGTACTTTCACTAATCGTACATTTACCCAAGTCTTGCTCACGTGCGGAAAGTCTTTGATAATTACTCTGCGAACGTGATGGTGGATGGCAAGACCATCTCTCTCGGATTGTGGGATACGGCTGGACAAGAAGACTATGATCGTCTTCGCCCACTCTCTTATCCTCAGACGGACGTCTTCTTGATCTGCTTCTCCCTCGTCAGCCCTCCAAGCTACGAAAACGTCAGGACCAAGGTACGTTCCATCAAGATTCCAAGGATTGCGATCAAGCCGATACATATCCCCACAGTGGTGGCCTGAGATTTCGCACCATGCACCATCTACCTCGGTGGTTTTGGTGGGTACTAAACTAGATTTGCGCGAGGATCCTGCTACCATCGAGAAACTGCGTGACCGGTTAGTGCTTTGAAAGAACTTGTCGTCCACCGTTGCCCATCAACGACGCACCCATCAGCCGTATGCAGCCCATTCAGTACAGTCAAGGTGTTTCCATGGCTCGAGACATAGGGGCAGTCAAATATCTGGAATGCTCCGCTCTGACGCAGAAGGGTTTAAAGACTGTATTCGACGAAGCCATCCGCGCCGTTCGTGAGTGTCGCACGTCTTTCTTGTGTGCAACTCTCATGTTTCAGCCACCCAGTAAACCCTCCCCCGAAGAAAGAGAAGCGTGGCCGGGGATGTGTAATCGTATAGTCCACGAGTTGTTTGACCCAGAGACTGAGGGGACTTATCCGATTCCGACATCTCCCGTAGATGGATTTCCTTGACATTTTTACTCATTTATGTCCTGCTCACTTTACGACTGGTATGCTATTTTCGTTTCCTCCCTTCCGCCCACAGGACTATAGGCTGTATGGCTCTATGCAGGAACCTGAGGGGAAAGGTTCAGGAACAGTGACAAGACTGGCTCAAACTCTCCTAAATGTACTGTAGGATTCAGATGAGATGGCCGTGTTTTCACCTGAGATTTGTGAAAACAAAATACTGTCCTTGGATAGAAGGTACCCAATTTTCACCACATGTTGAATAGCTTCGCAACACACAACTCGAAAATATAGGCTTTTCAGAGAATGGCGCAAATAATTTGGAGTGAGTGGTTCAGTAGCAACAAACGAGAGGCCACGTTTTGTCACGTGCGGCACGACGGGCTACTCAGCCAGTTGTGGAGTACAAGCAAAAATACTGGACTTGAGGCAAGTAGGTGTTGTAGACAGATAAACTTAGCGGCCAGTACTCTGGCTGTAATGATCTGTGTATGATGGACAGTCCAAGTTCTGAGAACTTTCAAACTGTAGAAAAACCTGTTGAATACCGTATAGCATCATACTCCACAGCTTCCATTCTATCTACGCTACCCTTTACTCTCCAGTTATATACACAAGCACTGGCTTAATTGGTTCCTGTTGAAACTGCAGAATACTTGTAGTCACTAAGTATCCTAAGGCTATTAATGACCCGACATAGTTACTTTATTATGTAAGCGGTAGAGCGTAGGTAATTAACATATTCCAACAGTTCCTGCGTTCCCTTAATACTGCTCATTAGATTTTGCAACATCCTCAGTTGTTTCTCCATACTGACTGAGTCCTCAAATCCATTAGATTATGAGCCCTGTGGCCTAACTTCAGCCAACTGAAATCTTTGAACTCCAATTTCACCTGTGCTCTAAGTTTATACAATGGCTCAAAAAACTAACCCAATGTTTGCATGTTTTGCACTAAATGCAATGGCTACCAATAACTACTAATTATCATGCTAGGCTACGAATGTATGAAATGCAGTACTTGCTCTTGGATTTTTATTGGTCCAATAATTAAAGCATTTGATTATATTTTGATAACATGGCAATTATATCAAAATAACAACTTATTGGGACAGTTTTTTAACTTTAAATAGAATATGGTATTTAGTATCTGGTATGACCTCCCTTGGCCTTGATAATTGCTTGAATTCTTCTAGGCATGCTTTCTATCTATTTTTGACACTTTTTCACAGAAATTCTTTTCCACTCTATTACCTATTCTGTCTATCAAAACTGTTAAAACTTATCCCTAGATATATGGTGAGAATCCAGACAACAGATTCTGAGTACAAACACCCTAATAGTATTATGCAACTAGCAAATACAATAGTTTCAAGCATGTGACCATGGGAACTGTTGAGCATGTGATGTGAATGGTTGCATAGTCATGTGACCAGGAGCACATGATTGTGTGAATGAGTATCCTTACAAGAATAATCCTAGGCTAAGGCTAAGTCCTTTATATTAGAGTATTTTCCCTGCACCAGATATTAGTCACATAATGTGGCAGATCTCAGATGAGATCCAGATACAGTCTCCAATGATATCTAATCACAGATCTAGATTAGGATCTGCATCTATGGTAACAGAGATTCAGATTGGATCTCCTAGGTCTTGCTGCTGCCATGCCTTATTCATATCTTTGATCCTATACACTTCCCTTTTATTCTTTCACATTCTCATGGTGTGGCTTCTCTTCCATTTCTATCCCTTGATCCATAAGGCCACTGCCTTACTCCTCATTTCCACTCCATGCCTCTGGCATCCTTTATATATTAGTTGAGAGGTTACTACTATTGGTATCCATAGATAGTAGATCTTAGAGTAGGCCTTCTGTACTTGGTCTGTGCATAGACCTGAGCAATATATAAGGCAGGGGGTGCAAGCTGAGATTTCCCCAGTCTTGTTCTCTTGATCTCTTAGCTGGTTATATAGAATAAGCTACTTCCTGCTGGCTATTGGTTTATACAAGAGTAGTGGTCTTATCTTCTCTCATTCATCTAGTTAGGGGCCACTAGCTAAAAGCCTCATCAGTTCCCCAGGATAGGATAGAAGCATCCATCAAGGAAGTTTGAGTATCAAGGACAGGATGGATAGTTGCCTGTAACAAATAGAACTTGGCTCATAAGAGTAACATACCCTGGAGACTTTCAAGAAAGTCTAAAGAGGATCTGGAAAAGGTTAAAGGTAATTCTTGCTGGGTCAAATAGGACTTGGCTTTACCTTATGTGGTGCACCCTTGCAAAACCCAGTGTTCCAATTTGCAGAGGAATTGGAGGAAGAGAGGAGAGCAGTCTCATAGCTCAACATATGGGACAAGTAAGATAAGGAGCATCAAGCCTAGTTATAATGAGAATATACCCATTGAGATTTCCTTAGGAATTCCATTAAGGTCTAAAGTTACTTTGGAGTGACCTGGAGATTCAGAGGGTGAGCTTAGAGGCTTGGTCAGAGTAAGAATAAAGTCCAGATGAAAGGTATTTTCATTAATATTCAAACTACAGTATTATACAGGAGTTAAAGTACTTATAGTTCTAAAGTAACAAGGAGTATAAGTGAGAAGTGGAGATAAGACTGGAGTTGTCTCAGAAGTGAGGGCAGATGCCAATATATCTTGGAGACAAATGGAGATGTCAGCAATAATAGCATCAAGGCATGTCAGACTGAAACTAAAAGATAACAAGAAGATATAAGAATTAAAACAGAAAAGTGAAAGGAGCAAGAGCAGAAGAAAATGTGGAGTTGAAATGAAATAGTCCAGAGAGAACAAGGTAGAAAAAAAGTTGTACTTGAAACAGGGAACTATTTATTGTTTTGTGCTTAAAACATCTTGGTGAATGCTTTTAACTTGTGCTTGTGCTACTGGAGAGGCTTTTGTACTAGTGGCCCCAACTAGACTAAATAAGAAAAGGCACCAAGACCTGTATAAAGCAGTGAAGTTCAGGGGACAAGGTGAAGCTGCTAATGGCCTCTAATCCTGAAGGCCAGATAAGACTAAGGTAAGGGACAAGAGAGCAAGGCTATAAAAATCCCAGCTTGCACTCCCTGTCTTATATATTGCCAGTGTTAGTGCATAGACCAAGTATAGAGAGGCTACTCTAAACTACTGCTATCTATGGCCACTAATGGCAGTAAGTACTCAACCTATAAATAGTAAGAGAAGAACATAGGGCATAACTAAGGAATGAGGCAGTGGCCTTGCATATTAGGGGAATAGAAGAGAAGATAAGCCACATCATAAGGATATGAAAGAATGGAAAGAAAGCACACAGGAAAGGTGAAGATAATAAAGGCATGGTTACTGCATGGCCAAGGAGATCCATTGGATCTTTGCCATAGATCAGATTCTAATCTAGATCCATAGATTAGATATCATTAGAGACTATACCTGGATCTCATCTGAGATCTGCCATATCATGTGACTGATACCTATGCAAGGAAATACTCTGAATATTAGGACTTAGCCTTAGCCTAGAGTTTCCTTGAATAGGAAGCTTATTTATATGATCACATGCTCTCAAGTCATATGACTGCAACTAGATCACATCACATGCTCAACAGTTCCCATGGTCACATGCTAGAGACCATTATGTTTGCTAGACATGTTATGGCTCCAGCCTAACATGATGGTCGCATGAGACTGTGAGAGTCTGTTGAGCATGTGATGCTCTGGTCATGTGACTAGTAGCATGTGATTGTGCAAATGAGTGGCCTTATAAGGCAAGCCCTAGGCTAAGGTTAGCGTCCATTCAGAGTATTCTCTGGCACCAGCAGATCATGTGATAGGTGGCTGGATCTCAGATGCCAATGATATCTCTTTGGAGATTAGAATCTGGATCTGTGGCAGAGATCCGATGGATCTCCTTGGCCTTCAGGCAGCCATGCTACAGTCATTAGATCAGGGCAGTGCATTCCTTCCATTCCCCCACATCCTCATGGTGTGGCAGTCTCCTCTTTACCATCCCCTATTCGCAAGGCCACTGCCTTACTCCCTCACCCAATCCATGCCCCTCTTCTTATCTATTACTTAGTCATGAGGCCCTTTAGCTATTGGTGACCATAGATAGCACTGTTTAGGGTAGGTCTCCTGTGGTTGGTCTGTGCATGGCCACCAGCAATATATAAGGCAGGAGATGCAAGGCTGGGTTTCCCCAGTCTTGCTCTCTTGTGACTTAGGCTCAGGTTATACAGCATGATCTAAGGCTTGATCCCAAGATGGGATTCCCCTTTAGCTCTCATTTGCTGCCTGGCTATGGTTTATACACAAGGGCCCAGATCTCATTCTTTCTCTCATCTGCCTAGTTAGGGGCCACTAGCCAAAAGCCTCAGCAGATCTTCAGTATCAAGGACAGGGCATTCACCAAGAAGACTTGAGATTCAAGCAAGGATGGGTAGTTACCCATTACAAGACACATAATAGTTCTAAGTGACTAAAAATAAGAAAAAGCTAAAATTGGAATAGAGCAGAAATGGGTCAGAGGGTCAGAGCAGCTATAGTGTCACTAGTGCAGGGAAAGCACAAGCACAACTGGAGTGGGATGGAGTAGTAGCAAAAAGGCCAGAGATATATAAAAAGAATTAAGAACTAGTATAGCTTACTGGCTAGTGCAGAGTATGAAGAATAGCTAAGAACTGAGTTAGAATTAGGGTCCAGAATGCAGAATATGACACTATTCAAAAATTGATAAACTCCTGTAGGTGCCCTCTCATAATCTAAAAGGCATATTTTCAAATGACTCTAAGTGTGTTCAATAGAATTAAGATCTGAAGATTAAGTAGGCCAATTCAGAAGCTTGATATCTTGCTTCTTAAATCAGATTTGAGCTCTTCTAGAGGTATGTATTATGTGCTCAGCAGAACACTGACAATCTTGTCACATGATTATGAGACTTGCTTGCCTAAACAAGGTTAACCCTAGGCAAAGATTTGATTTTATATTCAGAGTATTTCTCCAATGCTAGATGATGGTCATGTGATGTGGCAGATCTCAGATGAGATCTAGATCTTAATGCTAATGATATCTGATCTGAAGAATCACAATTAGGATCTAATTTGTGGCAGAGATCCAGATTGGATTTCCTTAGCCTTATAATTGCTAGGCCACATTTATATTCACTGTCCCTGCATCTTCTCTTCCATTCTTCCATATCCTTATGGTATGGTTCCTCTTCTATATTCCTTGATCTGCAAGGCCACTGCCTTTCTCTTACCCTTTATCCCATGTGTTATAATTTTATTTTCACTTTTCTTTATTTTCACCCACTTTGTACTTTTCACTTTGACTCTTCACATGTCACATCATGTGACCATGGTAACCCTTACCATTTCACTCTTTCACATCTTCACATATCACATTCTAGACCAGCCTAGACCATGACATTATTGCCTGGCAGTTACCATATGGTACTACTAAGGTACTTGCTCCCTTAATGCCATCGGTGGGCTTACTGTAGCATAGTTTTAGGGCAGACCTTAGGTACATGGTCTGTACACACTTCTGTATCATATATAAAGGGCTGGTATAAGCTGGGGATTCCCAGTCTTGCACACTTGAGCTCTAGGGCTTTATACAAGGTACTTGACTCTTCTCTTATTTTCTTTTGCCTAGTTCACAGTGGGTCTAGCTTAAACCCCTGCTTTTAGTTGTATTCACCAGTTCAGCATTGAGACATGAGGATAGGATGACAAGAAGCTGTTTTACCATGTCTTTCATATTTAGATGATTAGAGGTCTTACTGCTATTAGTGACCAGAAATAGTAGATTACTCATCCTGTAGTAGGGCTATGCCCCTGGTGAATATATATAGGATGGGAGAGACTTAGGGTTTCCCCAGTCTTGACCACCTAATCATCACTCCTCTTCTCTTGTTCTCCTTTACTCTGGTATGCAAAGACTTATAGCCTCCAAGCCAGAGTTTCTTCTTTTCCATGTCTTGACTTTCAAGCCTAGTTTAGGGCCACTAGGTTAAAAGCCCTCTTGTTGGTTAAATTAACTGTCACATACCAGTCTGCATTGTTATTGGAAGGCACTTGTCTGGGTGCATAATAGTATGCTTGGAATTATTATCTTGCTAAAAGATAATTTCATCTGAAGGAATTCCAGAATTCTTCATGCTTTGCAACAATTCTTTCTCCAAAATTGCCACATACTGTTCAGCATCTATTCTTCCCTCAACCTCACTTAAAACTTCCATACCATTCCATCCAATACAACCTCATACCATAAGTGATCCTCCTCCAAACTTGACTATATCTTTGATCTTCTTAGAACTTATCCCTTTCCTTTCTTTTTTTACATATATTCTTGTCCATCTGATCCAATTTTATTGATTTTAGTCTCATCTGATCAAATTACCCTCTTTTAGTTTTCCACAGTTCAATGCTGGTACTTCAGAGCAAAGGCTAACCTGCTTTTTCTATAAATAGCAGAGATAAAGATTTCTTTTTTTTTTCACCATAGCTTCTAGAAAAGCTTTCATGAGAGTATTTCTAACTGTTTATGGGCAGACAGGAGTGCTGACAATAGAATTGATGAAATAAGTGGCCTGAACTGCATTACTGGCCTTTCCAGTAAGAATTTGTTGAATAATAGCATGCTTGTTAATAGGAGAAAGTTTTGAAGAATAACCATCATGATGATTTTCCTTCTCTGGTTGGATTTTCTGAAGGACCCTAGCCATAGCAGACTTCCTTAGACCAGTTTAAGATGCAATTTTCCTATAGAAAAGATCAAGAGAGGCAAAAAAGATAATATTATCTCTTTAAGTAGCAGAAAGATGTTTTATAATGGAAATGAGGGAATTTATTTGTAATGGTAGAGTTTATATATTCTGCAGGTTAATTAGTGACATAAGAGTAACATAATATATTACTTACCTAAGATATATAATCATCTTATAGCATTTCAGGGTCCAATATATGTAATGGGAATTCAAAGTCAAAAAACTATCTCAATAAGTTGTCATTTTGATATAGTTGCCATGTTATCAAAACATAATCAAATGCTTTGATCATTAAACCAATAGAAACCCAAGAGCAAGTACTGTGTTTTATATACTTATAGCCTAGCATGATAATTAGTAGTTATTAATAGCCATTGCATTTAGTGCAAAACATGCAAGCATTGGAACAGTTTTTTAAGCCACTGTATGTCAGACTGAAACTGAAAGATGGCAGAAAGAAGTAAAAGAAAACAAGGAATAAGGAAAGAAAGTAAGAGTGGAATAAATTACAGAGTTAAAATGGAGTAGTTCAAAGAGAACAAAGTAAAAACTAAGAAATACCAAGTAACTGAGAATAGAAGCAGAACTAAAGTCAAAATTAGGGCAGAAAGAAACAGAGGGTTGGAGAAACTTGTACTGATAACTGGGCAAGAAGAGCACAAGTGTAACTGGAGTGGGATGAAGTAGTAACAGGAGGCCAGACTTGTATGAAGAAGAATCAGAGGGCTGGAGTAGCTCAACTAGCAAGTATTATGTTTCCTTCTATTTTTTTTCTTTTTTTTGTCCTAGTTTTTCTTTCACATGTCCCAGATGCTTTCTTGTTCTTGTTCTGGAACCTTCCACTTCTTTTATTCCAGAACATTCCTTGACTCAGTGGTCTTTACTCATAATCTGTTCTCCTTGCACTTGTTATTGAGTATTATCCATAACTCAATTCTCTAGCATTCCATTTATTTCCACACAAATCAATTACTTAGCATTTGTTATCCCTATGACTCATCCAACTGAGTTTGAACCTTACTTACCTGTACTATAAAGTAGTGTACTTCACCTTCTTTCTCCTTATGCTACTTCTTACCTTGAATACCCTGCCTGTCACCATACTAGGTGCAATCCATTACTCTTAGTTCATGCAACAGTACACAAGAGGAAAACCCTTGAACTCTGTCAATGTTCACTGTTGATTATACTCCACAAGCCCAGTATTCTTGCCATAGCTTGACCCTTCATCCAAGTGCCCTCTGGTGTTATTCTTGTATTACACCTTACCTTTAACCATGAGCTGATCTCTATTGAGCTCTTCATCAGTAATTTCCTTTTCCAAGATCAATGCCTGAACCTACCTGGGCCTAGCATAACAAAAGAAGTAGTGTAACTCCTACAACTACCACTGTTATAGATTGCCCATCATACCACCAAAACAAACCTCATTTCTTGACTTCCTCTGAGGCAAACACAGATTGTCTTCTGCAAAGGACCCATTTAACTTTTCTGAAACAGAAGAAATACCAGCATACTGCTCCTCCTCACCTGAAGATCCTGTTGGTAATATTCTTATCTCCTTTACTAAGAAACAGGATCTTGATCAAACTCTAGCCCATGAACTCTCAACCTTCTTACTGATCCTAAGTGTTTCCACTTTATCTTCTTCAACTCTGACTTACTGCTGCCCCCTCTACTCCCTTTCCTCTTCAGATTCTCCCACTTTCCCTATGTCTGACTCTACCACTACCATTAAACCCACCAAGATTTACCTTGGCACTTCAGAGTACTATGATGGAGACAGATCTAAAGCCAAAACCTGGATGGACTCTATCCAGTTCTATTTTTTTGTCAACCAGGCTATGTATAACTCTGATGAGAAATGCATAGCATTTATCCTCTTATACATAATAAAGGGCACCACCTAGTTCTGGGCAGCCATCTATCAAAAGCAGTTTATCAAGGACACTTCTGTTTCCATGAGGTCCTTCAATAACCTCATGGCTGTCTTCCAAGTGGCATTTCAAACCCAAGACATAGTTAGCATAGCCATCCACTGGCTGGCTAACATTCAGATATGACAAACCAAGAAAGGGAAATGGACATCCCCTTTCACTAAGTATACAGCTGAGTTCCAAAATTATGCTGTAACATCTAAAATTAAAGACAACTCTGTCCTGATTAGTTATTATAAAACTGGGCTATCCTCTTGGATTATCCACTGCATCCACACTATGGAGAATATATCAAGCAAGATATCTGATTGATATCTCAAGGCCTCTCACTTCCACAGTACCAACAAATAATCCAAGTTTGTTGAACAATAAAGAAAAATACCCAGAACATTTACCTGGACTTCTACCATTCCCTTGACTCCTCAAGTTAAAAAAGATCCAAATGCAATGGACATTGACTTCATAAAGCTCAACAAACTCACTCCCCAAAAATGTGAATACTGCTGAAAGAATTGGCTATGCTTTCAATGCTGGAAATCTGGCCACTTTATCAAAAGATGCCCCAGTGATATCAATTCTTCTTCTACCTCTTTCATGCCAAATAAAATGCCTCAAGTAAAGAAGGTCACTGCTGAAGAACCATCTGGAATAGAAGAGGTTAGTGATAAAAAAGAGGTTAAAGTTAGGAAAGTGGATTTTTAAATGGGAGTACCTCCCCTATGCAAGGTGCTCCTACTCTTTCTTGTGCTCCTGTACTTGTATCATAGTCTAGAAAAGCAATCCAAATTCCTGTGCAAGTATCTCCACTTGAGCACTCAAGAAAAGTCATAGACATCTCCACTCTAGTTGATAGTAGTGCCCAAATCAACTGCATTAATGGGGAATTTATGTCCCATCACAAGTTCCTAACCACTTGTCTTCCCCAAGCCCTTCACATCAGAAATGTGGATGCCTCCACCAATAACAAGGAAAGAATCACCCATACCTGCAAAGTCATTCTTTGCATTAAAACCTTCATCTCCAAGGTTCTTTGCTATGTCATGGGATATGGTAAGGAGACCTTGATTCTAGGACTCCCCTGGCTAAAGAATGCCAACCCTGCAGTTGATTGAAAGAGCAGTACACTCACCATTCCTTCTGCTGCTGAATTTTCCAAGAAACTCTACTGTTCCACCTCTTCTGTTATACACTAGCACTACTTAGCTAGGGGCTATTTTTCATTCTTACCCTAAGCTAAGTTCTCTTTACTATTTACTATCTTTAATCACTTTCTTTGATTTTATCTTATCTTATCTTATCTTATATCATGCCATAAGGTTGGATCTAGCCTGGTCTAGCCTTTGTACCTCATGTAGCATAGCCTTTTACCTTATTGTAGCCTAGACTTTCTCTAATGTCATGGCCTAGCCTTCTAATGTTATACCTTACCTTTGCCTTGCTTTCTTTTACTAATTACTCTCTATTTGCCATTGGTTCCTATTTAGTTTCATATTGCCCTATTTCCTTATTTAGCATTGTTCTCTATATACCAGCTACCTCATATATTCCTCATGACCTGGTCCATGCACATCTTGTAGCAATATATAAAGGGGTAAGGACATAGACTGGTTTCCCAGTCTAGAGCACTTGTTTACTTGTTTACCTTGTTTCCTAATGCCTCCTTTAGGCTGCCATTCTTTTGTCCCCCCAGTATTGTGCACCTTCAAGGTGGTTTTCTCTTGCTATTGGTCTAGATCCATAATATCTTCACTATCCATCCTGAAACAATACCATTCTAGGGAAATTATCATTAATAACAATAACCTTTTCACCAATTACCTACAACATGAAACTCCTGAGAAGTCTCTTCAAGACTATCTCTACAACTGGCACTTCTTGCAAGTTATTAACATCTGCTTGGCATTTTTACCCTCTATTACCATTTTCAAGCTCACCACCTCCACAAAGTTCATGATCAAAGCCAAGAAGACTTAATTCAAGATGGAACTTCTGCCAGAATACCAGGAGTTCATGTCTGTCTTTTCAGATACTCTAAAAACCCTTGACCATCTGTCACCAAGCAGGCCCTATAATCATGAGATAAATCTTAAGGACACATTTGTCTCTAAAATAGGTAAGGTTTACCCCTTATCTCCACCTGAACATTAGACAACTGAGGAGTTTCTGGAAGAAAACCTCTGGACTGGGAAAATCCATCCTTCAAACACCCCTTAGGCATTTTTTTTCTTCTTTGTAAAAAAGAAAGATGACAAACTTCACCCATACCAAGACTATCACTACCTTAACAAGCATATCATATGTGATGCATACCCTTTCCCTCTTATATCCAACCTCATTGATAAGCTTTGAGAAGTGAAGCTCTTTACTAAATTTAATGTTCATTGGAGATATAACAATGTCCATATCAAAGATGGACATCAATGGAAGGTGGCCTTTATCATGCACAAAGGGCTCTTTGAATCAATAGTAATGTTCTTTGATCTAAACAACTCACCTGTCATATTTTAGTGGTTTATAAACAATTCCTTCTGTAACATAATCACAGAAGAATGGTTGATCATCTATATGAATGACCTTCTTATTTTCTCCCCAGATGCTGAAACACACAAAACCCATACTGCTTGCATTCTCAAATGTATGACAGAACTCAATCTCCACTTAAAACTGGAGAAATGTACCTTCACTTCTGAGTTAGTCAAATATCTTGGAATGATTGTTCAACCAGTCAAACTAGCCATGGACCCCATTAAACTTGATGAAATTGTTAGATGACCAACCCCTTAAAAAGTCAAAGACATTTGTTCCTTCCCAGGATTCACTAATTTTGATCAGTGCTTTATCCCCAACTACTTATTCATTGCCCACCCTCTTCTTAATCTTATCAAGAAGACAGCCCCCTGGTCCTGGTTCCCTGCCTGCCAGGAGTCCTTCAATTTCCTAAAGGCTCTCTTTCTTTCCCAACCAGTTCTTTAGCTCCCAGACCTCTTCCATCCTTTTACCATTGCCACCAATGCCTTAGCCTATGCTTCTGGTGGAATCCTTCTTGAAACTGACACCAATGGAGACTAGTACTCCTGCTCCTATCTTTCATGGACTTTCTCCCCTGCCAAGAGAAACTATAACATCTATGACCAAGAACTCCTCACAATTATCTGCACCTTGAAAGCTTGGAGACAATATCTTCAAGGCTTTCTCCACTTGATTTAGGTCCTTACTTACCACAAGAACCTCACCTACTTCTGTGCACCCCAGAAGCTCAATTGCTAACAGGCCCATTGGCTTCTTGATCTTGTGGACTTTGATATTCAACTCCAACATATTATTGGAACCTTCCTTGCTGGACCTGATGTCCTTTTTCATTATCTAGACCTTTGTCCAGACTTCTCCTTGGATAACTTGGAAGTTACCTTACTTTTCAAGACTGTCTTTTGCCATGTCATTAATGCAGCTCTTCACACCCATATTAAGAAAAATCAAGTGGGTAATCCCCTCCACCTCTCCATTCTCCAGAAATGGAATGGTTCCATGTGCAATGGATTGCAGTTTCACCTCTGTGACTGGCAACTCTGCAATACCATGCTCATATATTACAACCACATGTATATACTCCCTGACAAACCCTTCATCAGTCCATCCTACACCATTGCCATGACCATGAAACTGCTGGCCACCCTGGTTACCTTAAAACCTGCCAACTTGTCCAAATGGAATTCTAGTGGCTGGTTTAGCCACCTACATTTGAAAATACATTAATGGTTGTGCCATTTGCTGGCAAAACAAGGTCAATACTCATTCCTCTTCACTGGCCCTTTACCCTATACTCTCTTATGTATATTATTCCTTCCAGCAGATCTCTTGTAATCTGATTACTGATCTTCTTCAATTAGGAGATTTCAATTCCCTATTGGTCATGGTCAACCACAGGCTTACAAAGGGGGTAATTCTTGTCCCCACCAAGAAAACTGCCACTGCTGAGAGTATTGCCACACTTTTCTTTGAGAAAGTCTACAAATGATTCAGTTTGTATAACAAAATCATTTTCAACTGGGATCCACAGTTTACTTCTACCTTCACCAAGGAGCTTAGAAAACTCCTAAACTATCACCTGTCCCTTTTCACTGTGTATCATCCCCAGATCAATGGAGTAATGCTTCCAAACTACTGACTGCATATAAAAAGCAGCACTCCCTTGTCATATCCCCCATCACCTCTTTCACTTGAATTACTCACACCAAGAAGTCAAAGCTTTACCCTACCCACAAATAACCATGTTCACCAATGCTAACAATAACCTGTCTCCCACCTCCAACCACCATCTCCAACTCAGGAAATTCTTAATGCAGTCTTCCCCATACATGCCCACTTACTTTCCTCAGGGAAAATTACCATTTCTACTAATCTATCACCTTTTACTTTATTTTCCACTTTACTTATAAATAGTTTCCCCATTGAAGAAATGGAACCAATCCCCATTATACTGTCCCCAGTTCCCACTACCATTGCCAACACTCTATTATTCCCCATTGCTCTATCCATTCCACCATCTGTTGCTCATGTTATGACCCCTTACCCTATTACCATGGTGGATCTACCTATCACCACCCATGCTCTTCACCCTAATGATCACAATAATGTGTATAGTATTGGACTTTGATCCTTTATCTTTGACTTATGACTTTCTGTTACCATTAGTTCTTATCTAGACATGTATTCTCCACTCTGGGCCTTGTATTGGCTATGCCACCAAGTCAAAAAGATATCTCTTATCACCCAACTACTTTGCAGGACCTCTGAGGTCAATACCAATGCAGTCTGCCCAGGACTCAAGACTATTTACCAATAGTCATCATTTATTCTCAATAACCTTGCCTATTAGATGAAGTTTAGTGAATTCCTTGCTAACTTAGACAGATTCAAACAAGAGTCATCTGCTGCATGGCAGCACCTCCCCCCTACCCATTCTATTACCCCATTTGTGTCACCTTTACCTTTCATCTCCAAGGAACTTGACCAGATGACCCAGACTAAAGCATGATGGTCTGGTCATAATGAATGGGCTAGCCTTCTTCCCAGTTACCCTTACTACTGTGATGGATGCTTTCAGTGTCATGCACTGGGCCATCAACAGATTCAATGCCCTTTCTACCAGTGTCCCACTTGTCTTTGATGGCAACCCAGCCATAATCAGTTTCATTGTTCTCTTTAGCAACCTTATCCTCAACCATCCACCTTTTCCACCACCTTATCCACCTGGTCCTCACACTCCTCCCACTTCTCCCACCACTCTTGGGGTTTGTACCACCATGCTTCTCATACTTGCTTACCCCCTCTACCTTCTTATCATACCAATAACAGGAATAACAATTATAGATAATGTTGGCTGGGCAAATATCATGGGCTTTCCAGCAGCCTATAATTAGAGTGTCTGACTGGGACATCAGACATACAAAGGGGGTTGTTACAGCTTCTTGCCATCCTGTTCCTTGATACTTGTGGCACTCCTTAATGGATACTCCTAATCTATCCTGGAAAGCTGGTAGGGCTTTTATGCTAGTGGCTCTGAACTAGGCAGAGGGAAGGGATGAGATCACTTCTCTTGTATAAATCTAATAGCTAGCAGCACTAGTAGTGAACTAGCCTGTATAACCAGCCTAGAGGTCAAAAGAACAAGTCTGGGTTTCCCCAGCTTGCACCCCCTGCCTTATATATTGCCAGTGCTTGTGCACAGACCAAGTACAGGGAGCCTACCCTAAATCTACACTATCTATGAACACCAATAGCATAACTGGCTCTATAGTAAATAAGGGGAAAGCATGGAGCAGGAATAAGAAGTAAAGCAGTGGCCTCATGGATCAAGGGTAAGGAATGGAAGAGGAATCACACCATAAGGATGTGGGAGAATGGAAGCACATAGGTTTCAGTCTATGAATAAGATGTGACCACCTTGAGGCTGAGAAGATTCCATCTGGATCTCTGCCACAGATACAGATTCTAATCTAGATTCTGAGATTAGATATCATTGGGGACTATACCTGGATCTCATCTGAGATCTGCCATATTATATGACTAATACCTTTGTGCAGAGGAATACTCTGATAATAGAACTTAGCCTTAGCCTAGGGTTATCCTTATAAGGCATTTCATTTACATGATCACATGCTCTTGGTCACATGACTATGCAACCATTCACATTATATGCTCAACAGTTCCCATGGTCACATTCTGTGAACTGTTGTGTTTGCTAGTTGTGTAATAGAGATAATGTTATATTTCCTCCTATCTTTTTTCTTTTTCTTATCCTAGTTTCTCTGTCACATGTCCCAGATGCTTTCTTGTTC
>JBBPJW010000151.1:0-52145 GCA_038088935.1 Pulveroboletus aff. viridisquamosus
TACTTTAGCTATTGGTGACCATAGATAGCACACTTTAGGGTAGACCTCCTGTACATGGTCTGTGCACAGACCCTGACAATATATAAGGCAGGGGGTGCAAGCTGGGGAAACCCAGTCTTGCTCTCTTGACCTCTTAGCTGAAAGTTTATACAAGAGATACTCTTGATCTGTGATTCCATCCCAAGAAGGAATCCATCATAGCTCTTCTAAGGCAGTACTCCTTTGGTTGCTGAGCCCACTAGGCTTTATACAGGACCATCGTATCATTCTCTCATCTGCCTAGTTAGGGGCCACTAGACCAAAAGCCTCAGCAGTTATCAAGGATAGGATAGGAGTGTCCACCAAGGTTAACTTGAGTATCAAGGCAGGACAGGTAGTCACCCATATCACTAAAGCTTTTTCTCATTGTTACTTTAAATTCTAATATTATCTTGCACCTAGAGATACCCCCTCTAGCCTCCCTATAGACTAGTAGCATGCTTGGCTTAGAAAATCTTTTAGTACCCTTAAAATTAGATCTGACAGTGAAGTAACTAGGTGTTATGTGTCTAGTAAACACAACAGTCTCTAGCATGTGACCATAGGAACTTCAGAGCATGTGATGTGAATGGTTGCATAGTCACAAGATCAAAAGCACATGATTGTGTGAATGAGTAGCCTTATCAAGATTAACCCTAGACTAAAGCTAAGTTCTTTATATTAGAGTATTTTCCTGCACAAGGTATTAGTCATGTGATATGGCAGATCTCAGATGAGATCCAGGTATAGTCTCTAATGATATCTGATCTCATGATCTAGATAGAGGATCTAATCTGTGGCAGAGATCCAGATTGGATCTTCTTGGCTTTGCTACTGCCATGCTTCTTTCATATCTCTGATCCTGTGTACTTCCCTTCCATTCTCCCACATTCTCATGGTGTGGTATTCTCTTCCATTTTATTCCCTTGATCTATAAGGCCACTGCCTTACTTCTTATTCCTGCTCCATGTTATATGCTCAGCAGAACATTGACAGTCTTGTCATGTGACTATGGGACTTACTTGCCTAAACAAGGTTAAACATAGGCAAAGGTTTGATTTATTATCAGAGTATTTTCTAATATATGGTAATGGTCACATGATATGGCAGATCTCAAGATGAGATCTAGATCTACTCTAATGATATCTGATTTAAAGGATCTAGATTAGGATTTGATCTGTGGCAGAGACCCAGATAGGATCTCCTTGGCTTTATGATTGCCATGTCTCATTCATATCTGCTTTTCCTACATCTTTCCTTCCATTCATCCACATTCTCATGATATGGCTTCTCTTCTATTTTCCTTGATTCATAAGGCCATTGCCTTACTCTAACCTATGTACCATGCCTTCCTTATTTATCAGGCAAGTGTACTTATTGCCATTGATGCATATAGATAGCAGTATTAGTCATCCTATAGTGGAGCTATGCCCCTGGTGAATATATATATAGGATGGGAGAGACTTGGGATTTCTCTAGTCTTGACCACTTGTCATAATTTCCCTTTTTCTTCTCTTTTTCTCTCTGGTGTGCAATGACTTGTAGCCTTCCAGCTGGAGAGCTTCCTTCTTCTTCCTCCAAGACTCACAAGCCTAGTTAGGGGCCACTAGTCCAAAAACCCTCTTGTTGGTTGTTTGCTGTCACATACTGGTCTGCATTATATTAGAAAGACACCTGATTGGTACATAATACTCCATGCCTTTTCCTTCCCTTATAAATATAGCTAAGTGGTTACTGCTATTTATGTCCATAGATAGTAGACCTTAGGGTAGGCTTCCTGTACTTGGTTTGTGCACAGATCCTGGCAATATAGCTTCCTGCTGGCATCTGGTTTATACAAAGAAGTAGTAATCTTATTCCTTCTCTCTTTGCCTAGTTCAGAGCTACTAGCTAAAAGCCTTACCAGTTTCCCAGGATAGAATAGAAGTATTTACCAAGGTAGTTTGAGTTCCAAGGATAGGATAAGAGACCCCATTTCACTAGGTTGCTATAAGTTATGATTTTAAGCAGTTTTGATAGTAATAATGTTGGGGCATGAGGCATAAAGGTAATGCAGCAGTGTAAGGAACAGGTTGTGGTGAAAAATAGGGATAATGGTGTCAACAAGGTGCATAATAACAACAATAAGAAAATGGTAGGTGGTATGTGGTGGTAAAGAGGACAGGAATATTGGGCATGTCCTGGAGCCCAATGAAAACAAAGAGAACATTGATAGATGAGGCAATTGGCATGGTGGCAACTAAGATGATAATAGTGGAAGCAGGCTTTCCCACATCAGAAATAAGAGGATGGTAAAGAGTATGTGCCATGGTGTTCCATTTACCAGGAATTAACTTACTCTAAAATAACTCTCTTATCTTTATCTATCAGGGTAATAGATTATGTTGGAGGTTCTGAAAGGATTACTGGGGATGGTAGGTCCCTTGCTTGTATAAGGTCAATGAGATAGCAATAAAAATCAGTAAGAAACTTCTCAAATTCTAATTAATATGCCAGTGTTTGAACTTGTGTCATTAGTTCATTGTAAATGGCAGTAATGCAAGTGTGGGTAATAGAGACATTGGCATCTGTGGATCTAGCTAATAGATTTAACAAGAGGGGGATTTGTTTGACTTGAAGAATAGTATAATGGAGTGTAAGCAAGGGTGACTTCATATTCAGATGAAAGTTAATGGAGACAAGGAGATATGAGTCTATAGCAAGATTTATTATGTTGGTGAAGTAGTTATTTGTGGGGATGCCTGCATGGAAAGAATGAATTCCAAGGGATAGATTGATGGTGACAATGGGGGCAGGTATATATATGGGTAATAAAATGGTATTAACTAAAAAAGTGGGCTGGTTCCAGAGAGTAAAGTTGGACCAGCCTGGAAAATATACCATAAAAGAAGGTTTGTGTAATGGGCAACTACCCATCCTGCCTTGATACTCATGTCTTCCTGGGGGATGCTCCTTCCTATGCCTTGAGAACTGATGAGGCTTTTGTGCTAGTGGCCCCTAACTAGGCTGTCCTTGATGAGACAGTACTCCTGATATAAACCCTGAGGGCCTGGTGCCTCATGAGAGCTCAATGAGGACCCCCCCCCTTGGGGGTCAGGTGCTGAGATCAAGAGTATAAGCAGAGAAGCCTAGGATCCAAGAGAGTAAAGCTGGGTTTCCCCAGTCTATACTCCTAGCCTTATATATTGTAAGGGTCTGCATATGGACCATCTACTAGGAGCCTACCCTAATGTGTGCTATCTATGGTCACCAATAGCTAAAGTAGCTCTGGGACCCTAAGTAATAGATAAGGGGAACATGCATGGATTATGAGGTAGGAGTGAGGCAGTGGCCTCACAGATAAGGGATGGAGAAGAGAACCATACCAAAAGAATGTGGGAGAATGGAAAGGAAGATGCAAGGGTTCATGGATATGAATATGGTGTGGCTGCCATAAGGCCAAGGAGATCTATCTAGATCTCTGCCACAGATCTAAGGATCTTGATCTCATTTGAGATCTGCCACATCAGTGATCTGATACCTTTGCATGGGAACTCTGAATAGAGACTTAGACCTTAGCCTAGGGTTTCCTTGATAAGGCTACTCATTTGCACAATCACGTGCTCCTGGCACATGACCAGTTGCACCACATGCTCTACAGTTCTCACAGTCACATGAGACAGTCATGTTAGGTTGGAATCATAACAGTTTGTCAGTATTAGTAGGTAGAGTAAGATGTGAAATTTCATTGAAAAATATAAAGGTATTTTTGGGCATAGTGTTGGCATTGTTTTCAATGGCCATGGGTGGTGGTTGGAGTTAAAGAGGCATCTGTGGTGAAATGGGCAGAGAAGCAACTCTTTTACTTTGAAAGGAGAATTTGTACATGATGTAAATTCCATTCTGAAACCCATGAATCATCTTTGGCTAAGTAATCTTTCCAGCAAATCAGGAACAAACAGGAAGCCAGTAATTCTCTGTGTTTCAAGATCTACTTCACTTCAAATTCCTTCTCTCTTGCTAAAAGGTCCAGTGAAGATTGTGGAAAGTTCTTCCCATGAATCTGATTCTTCCAATGTGGAGATTGGAGGGTGGCATGAAATATAGGGTAAATATTCTATGTTTTGAATAATCTAAGGTAGTACATAATAGGGGAAAGGATCTGGGTAATTTTAAATGGTCCTTTATGTTTTGGTGCAAGTTTTGAATGGGTAATAGAGCACTTCAGATTCTATGCCTTAAGCCAGATCTTGTTACCCTTCTGAAGGGGATTAAACTTACCCCCTAATTCAGGCTGCCATGGTTTGTCTGGAAAAGTCATGGGCTGCCAGGGCTTTTTTCCTAATTGCAGTAAGGAATTTGATCCAGTTTATAACAGCAGGAAGAGATGATTCTGAAGGTATTGATGATAGGGCTAGAGGTTTGTAACCCATTAGAAAGAAAAAAAGAGAATTTTCCAGTGATAGAGTAAGGTTGGTGATTGCAAGTAAATTCTGCTTGATAAATCAGTTCTGCCTAGAATATAGAATTACTTTCACAGAATATTCTCAGACATATCTTAATTTCCTGGTTTACTTGCTCTGTTTTTTCATTGAATTGTGGGTAATAAGCTGTGGAAAGGGATGTGTTATATTTAAGGAGTTTTTCCAACTCTCTGGCAAATTCTATGATAACTTGGAGTTCTTGATCTGAGATAAATTTTTCAAAAAATAGAAGGGCTATGCCTTTGGTGGTGCAAGTTTTTTTAATAGGACAGATAATTACCCCCTTTGTAAGTCCATGGTTGACCATGACCAGAAGAAAGTTAAATGTGTTAGAGAAATGAAGATTAGTGATAAGGTTAACAGAAACCTGTTAAAAAGAGTAAGTGATGGTAAACCTGATAGAAAAGAGAGGGAAAACCAGAGGATATGTGTTGGTTTTGTCTTGTTGACAGATAGTGCAGCCTTTAACATATTAATGGATAAACTGGGCCAATTCTGGCCACCACAACTCATTGGTAATGAGTTGGCAGATTTTAAAATAGCCAGGATGACCAGCCATGGGATGGTCATGGCATTACTGGACAATGGACTAGCAGAGGTTTGTGTCAGCAGAGATGTAAATATGGAAATTGAAGGTAAGGAGGCCATTGATGAGTTGCCAGTGACAAAGGTAAGAGTGAAGGTGGGGTATAATGGGGTGTTTTAGGTCCTGGAGTATTTTAAGTTGTAGATTATCTGTGGTAACATGTTTCTGAATAGTTTCATGGGTAGTAGCATTAATGAGTCATACAAAAAGGTTATTGGAAAGGAGAGTAACATTGGCATTGTCTGAATTGTCATCTAAATAGAGGTCAGGTTATTGAAATAAAGCATTGAATTTAGCAAGGGAGGTGCCAGGAACATAAATAAGTTGGAGATTGAAATTAGCCAAGTTAAGCATTCAATGGACTTGGCAATGGTTCAAATATTGCAGAGCTTTGAAGTAGATGAGGTTTTTATAATCTGTAAAAATCTGTACAGAGTGAGCCACTTCTAGAAGATAATATCTCCAAGTCTTTAAAGCCCAAATTATGGTAAGGAGCTTCCTGTCATAGATATTATAATTTTGTTTAGCAGAGTTGAACAATTATGATAGATAAGAAATGGAGTACCATTCTTCATTGACATTAGTTTGTAAAAGGATTTCTTCTGAGGCAAATTTGAAGGCATTAGTGATGATGGCAAAAGATTATTGTAAGTTAGAAAGTAAAAGGATAGGTTTTGAGAGGAATAGGATTTTAAGAACTTCAAAGGCCTTGTGTTGTTGTTTATTCCAACTTCATGGGGTATTTTCTTGATGAAATTAGACCATGTTAAAGTAGTGGGAAATGAATTATCTGTACAAATTAGCAAACCCAAAGAAAGTATTACACATCTATGTGCAACTATACTTTCACTTCACATAATCATGGAAGAACTACTTCTTATTGAATAACCCTAGCTTATGATCAGACCTTTATAAGTATCTCATGGTCAGTGGTTATATGACTAAAAGATCTGGGATTTTTCCAGTATTTACCCTGGATCTCCTCCATTTAGATCTTAATTCTATCTTCATGGATCTAATAGATCTTGAATCTGCATTTACAATCTTATCATATCTGTGGCAGAGATCTCTATTCTTATGTAAAATCCTAATCTTTTATTATAAGTCTTCTCTTCTCTTTTTATTCCTTGATCCATAAGATTACTGCCTTACTTCTTTATATCTGCTTTATGCCTTCTCCTTTTCTATTTAATAGTACACTTTTACTGCTATTGATATTTATAGATAGTAGTACTCTAGGGCAGGCTTACTGTACATGGTCTGTGTGCTAACCCTGGTAATATATAAGAAGCAGGTATGGATGGTCAAGTCTCTCCAGACTTAATTCCTTTATACTTTGCAGTTTGTACTTTTTTGGATCTCAGCCCTTTTAGAGCTTAGCCCATAGTTGCATAAGTCTCAAGTCTCTTCTAAGTTCTCCTTAGTCTTTCCTCTTTGATTGCTCCTCTTCAGAGCCTTCTTAGGAGTTTTTTCTTTGTGTTCCTTCTCTTCTCTTAGCACCTAGATTTAGCCTCTGAAATCCAGAGTTATAACAGAAAGAGCAAATATCTTTAAGTTTTTGAGATATGGGCCATTTTTTTGTCCTCAAGCTTGACTGGGTCCATAGCAAGTTCCCTGAATTAGATAATTGTTCTGAGATATTTAACCTCTGTGATAATAAAAGTGCATTTCTTCAGTTTTAAATAAAAATCTAGATCCAGCATATGCTAAAGCACACATTGAATTCATATTTAATGTATCTTATCATCTGAGAAAGAGATCAGGAGATCACTTATGTAGATTACTAACCACCCTTAGCAATTATGTCATAGAATGAGTCATTTATATATTGCTGGAATGTAGTGGATAAGTTAGTAAGTCTGAAAAACATTATAGTGGGTTCAGATAGCCCCTTGTATATAATAAAGGCAGCTTTCTGTTACACTGCAAGACTTTAAGCAACTATACCTATAGCCTTGGTATATGCTTCTACTACTGCTAGGGGTACTGCTGAAGCCTAATCTTTGAAATAGAGGCTAGGAGAACTAGGCAAGAGGAATATTGAGTTAAGAGACTTGTGAAAACCTTAAAGGTTCAAGTATACAAGACTGGAGACTCCAGCTTGGACTTGCACCCCCTTTATACTATTTCATTTTGAACACAGACCAGAAGAGTATGCCCTGCCCTACAGTAATGTACAGTAAGCTGCCCAACAGCAGAAAGAGAGTAAAAGTCTAAAAATATATTAAAAAAACAGATAATATAAGATTATAGGTTAGATTAGCCTAGATCTAGTGAAGTATGAAGTGGTGAAGGTGTGAAATGTGAAATAGTGAAGATGTGACATAGCGAAGGGATAACATGATCATGTGATGAGAATCCATTAATTTCTTGTCTTAACTCATTTCTTCTTTCTTGTCCAGTTTGGGGCCACTAGTCTCTAAAAGCCCTCTTGTTATTATTACTTATGAAGGTCACATACCAGACATTTGGTTTAGATGTGTTACACATCTTGCACAACCACCACTGTTATATCACATAATCATGGGAGAAATACTTTTTTTCAGGTAACTCTAACTTAAGGTCTGACTATTTTCTATGAGTATCTTATGGTCAGTGGTCATGTGACTAGGGATCTTGGATCTTCCCAGGATCTGCCCATAGATCTTCCCTATCTAGATCTGGATGTTATCTTCTTGGATCTAATGGATCTCAGATCTATATCTATGATCCCATCTGTGACAGAGATTTCTTATGTTCAACCCTGATCTTCCATTACAAGTCTTCTCTTCTCTTCCATTCCTTATCCTTGATCCATGAGGCCACTGCCTCACTCTTAATATCTGCTTCATGCCTTCCCCTCACCTATTTAATAGTGCATCCTTACTGCTATTGATATCCATAGATAGTAGTAGTCTAGGGTAGGCTTAGTGTACATGGTCCATGCACCTCCCTAGGCCATATATAAGGGGCAGGTATGGGTAGTCAAGTCTCTCCAGACTTGATTACTTTATACTTTACTTTAAGCACTTCTTTGGATTCCTACCCTTTCAGATTAGATCCATAGTTGCATGGGCATAAGTCTCTTCTGAGTCCTTCTTTATCACTTCCTTCTTGGTTGCTCCTCTCCAGAGCCTCCTTCAGGTTTTCCCTTTCATGTTCCTCCTCCCATTCTTTGTCTAGATTTAGCCTCTGAAATCCTGAGTCATAACAAGATGCACAGAAGCTAGATGCATAACACTTGGTCAAGACTACTTTTATAAACTATAACTCAAAGAAGATTGAAAAGGAGGCATAATCCTTAGGCATAGACATAACCCTGTTCTCTATCTTCTATTATAGTGAGATTTTGTTGATAACCAGTGTTTTAAGAAAGATCAACTGGTAAATCATTGAAGAAAATAATAATAATGTTATGTGCTCTATAGATACTGGCAGTCTCATCACATGACTGTGGGACTTGCTTGCCAAAACAAGAATAACCCTAGGCATAGATTTAATTCTTTATCAGAGTATTTTCCTGCATATGATATTATGAATCTAAATCAACAGCAAGAGAAAACCACCTTGGAGGATACTCAAAACTGAAAGAGACAAAAGAATGGCAGCCTAAAAAAGGCACTAGGAAACAAGGTAAACAAGTAAACAAGTGCTCTAGACTGGAAAATCAGTCTATGCCCTTGTTCCTTCATATATTACTACAAAGTGTGCATATACCAGGCCATAAGGAATATATAAGATAGCTGGTGTACAGAGAACAATGCTAAATAAGAAAATAGAACAAAGGTAACTAAATAGGAACCAATGGCAAATAGAGAGTAATTAGTAAAAGAAAGCAAGGCAAAGATAAGATAAGATATTAGAGAACTAGATTATAACATTAGAGAAAGTCTAGGCTATAATAAGATAAAAGGCTATGCTATACAAGATGCAAAGGCTAGACCAGGCTAAATCTAACCTCATGACATAATAAGATATAAGATGAGATAAGGTGAAGTAAGATAAGATAAGATCAAATAAAGCAGTCAAAGATAGTAAATAATAAAGAGAACTTAGCTTAGGGTAAAAATAAAAAATGGCCCCTAGCTAAGTAGTACTAGTATATAACACATGGTATGGTTTTTATGATGTGGCAGATCTTTAAATTAAGATTCAAAGCTATAATGCCAATGACATTTGATTTTTTGATCTAGATTAGAATCTAATCTATGGTAGAAATCCAAATGAAATCTCCATGACTGTTATAATACACATTTTCCCTTTTATTTTATTTTTTACCCTGTTGCATTTTCCTTTAACTCTTCACATTTTCACATCACATGATCATGTCACCCCTTCACTATGTCACATCTTCACTATTTCACATTTCACACCTTTACCACTTTATACTTCACTAGATCTTGTTATAAATAACTATCTATCCTGCCTTGATACTTGAACTTCCTTGATGGACACTTCTAATCTGTCCTGGGAAACTGATGAGGCTTTTAGCTAGTGACCTTGAACTAGGTGAATGAGAGAAAGGTAAGACCACTACTCTTATATAAACCAACAGCCAGCAGGAAGTAGCTTATTCTATATAATCAGCTAAGAGATCAAGAGAGCAAAACTGGGGAAATCCCAGCTTGCACCCCCTGCCTTATATATTAATCAGGTCTGTGCATGGACCAAGTACAGGAGGTCTACCCTAAGGTCTACTATCTATGGACACCAATAGCAATAATCCCTCAACTAATATATAAAGAATAAAAGAGACATAGAGTGGGAATGAGAAGTGAGGCAGTGGCCTCATGGATCAAGGGACAGGAATGGAAGAGTAGCCACACCATGAGGATGTGGGAGAATAGAAGGGAAGCACACAGAATCAGGAATATAAATAAGGCATGGGCAGTAGCAAGGCTGGAGATCCAATCTGGATCTCTGCCACAGATGCAGATCCTAATTTAAATTCTGAGATCAGATATCATCAGGGACTGTACCTGGATCTCATCTGAGATCTGCCACATTATGTGACTGATACCTAGTGCAGAAGAAATACTCTGATATAAAGAACTTAGTCTTAGCCTAGGATTATCCTTATAAGGATATTGTTTACATGATTATATGCTCCTGGTCACATAACTATGCAACCATTCACATCACATGCTCAACAGTTTCCATAGTTATGTGCTTGAGACCATTGTGTTTGCTAGTCATGTAACAGATCTAGGCTAATCTGGCCTATAATCTCATACTAGGGCATACTCTCCTGGTCTGTGCTCAAAATACAATAGTATAAAAGGGGTGCAAGTCCAAGCTGGAGTCTCCAATCTTGTATACTTGAACCTCTAAGGTTTTTACAAGTCCCTTGACTTAATATCCCTCTTGCCTAGTTCTCCTAGCCTCTATTTCAAAGGTTAGGCTTCAGTAGTACCCCTAGCAGTAGCAGAAGTGCATATCAAGGCTATAAATATAGTTGCTCAAAGTCTTGCAGTGTAACAATGGCCTTGAGTTGGCCATGCTGCATACATATCACTATTCCTGTGCACTTTTCTTCCATTCTCCCATATTCTCATAATATAGCTTCTTTTTTTTCCCCTTGATTTATGAAGCCACTGCCTTACTTCTATCCTTTGCCCCATGCTTCTTTATTTATTAGCATGAGCATTTACTGCTATTAATTCCCATAGATAGTAGTTACTAATCCTGTACAAAGGCCATGTATCTTTGCTGCTAATATATAAAGGGTAGAGAATAACATGAGGTTTCTCCAGTCTTAACCACTTGTATCTTTACTCCTCTTTTTCCTTACCTTTTTCAGTGCATTAGAATTAGTGCACTTCAAGCTGGAGAAATCCTTATCCCTTGTCTAAACTTATTTCTTTTCTTCTTGCCTAGTTTAGTGTCACTAGCATAAAAGCTCTCTTGTTGTTTTTTGATTGCAGTTATATACTGATTTGCATTGTGTTTAGAAGGCACCAGGCTGGGTGCATAACAAATAAGAACATTTATTTAGCCTTATTAGAGAATTCAGAGTTTTTATCCTTATTTTATTAGAAATACAGATCTATCCTTTCTTAGCAACAGTTTCTCTTTTGTGTTTAAAGGTAGACAAGACATTAGAGTTCATTTTTTAAAAAAGCTCCCCTATTAAAAATAAACATTTGAAAAAAGAACCAGTATTACTTCTTCTTTCTTTTAGTTTTATCTCTGTGATTAGACCAGCTATATTAGCAAAAAATTATAAAAAGAATTAAACAAAGGTGAAACACAATCTTTATATAAACTAATGCTTAAAGCATCTGGAGGATACAAATAAATTGTGCTTGTGCTAAAAGAGGCCTTTGAACTAGAGGCCAGAGAACTAGGCAAAAAAAAGTGAAAGAAAATGTTATGCATCTTGTGCAACCATCACTTTCACATCACATAATTATGGAAATGACACTTCTTTTCAGGTAACCCTAGTTTGGGGTTTGGCTATTCTTATGAGTACCTTATGGTCAGTGGTCATGTGACTAGGATCTGGGATCTTCCCAGGATCTGTCCATGGATCTTCCCTATCTAGATCTGGTCATATCCATATCTTCTTGGATCTGATAAATCCTTGGATCTACCTCTACAATCTCATCTGTGGCAGAGATCTCCATTCTCATGTGTAACTCTGATCTTCTATTACAAGATCTCCTCTTCTCTTCCATTTCTTTCCTACATCCATGAGGCCACTGCCTCACTCTTTATCTTTGCTCCATGCAGTTACCTCTCTTATTTAATAGTGTAACCTTACTGCTATTGGTGTCCATAGACAGCAGTACTCTAGGGTAGGCTTAGGTATAGTTGGTCTGTGTACCTCCCTAGGCCATATATAAGGGGCAGATATGGGTAATCAAGTCTCTCCAGACTTGATCACTTTGTATCTTGCTTTAGGCACTTCTTTGGATTCCAACCCTTTCAAGGTTAGGCCCATAGTTGCATGGGCATGAGTCTCCTCCAAGTTCTCCTTTGTTGATCCCTCCTTGGTTGCTCCTCTTCAGAGCCTTCACTAGGTTTTCCTCTTTGTATTCCTCCTCTCTCTCTTTGTCTAGGTTTAGCCTCTGAGATCTAGAGTTGTAATAGAAAAGTCAAGAAACTTGTATAAAGCCAAAGACTCAAGTGCACAAGACTGGGAAAACCCAGGCTAAAGCACTGGCCCTTATATATGCTACAGGAGTGTGCACAGACCATACTAGTGTACAGTAAGCCATTCAATGGTATTAAAGAAGCAGAGACCTAGAAATACATAAGATAAACATAAGGTATAATATTATGGCCTAGACTAGTTTATACCAGTAATATGTGAAGATGTGAAAGAGTAAAATGGTAAGGGTTACCAGGGTCACATGATGTGACAATGTGAAGAGTCAAAAGATAATGAAAAGATATGAAAAATAAAGAGAAATAAAAACATACATTATAACAAAAGATAGTAAGCTCCTCATCAGAAATTCAAAGCCACACTACCCCTTGAGTTTTATTGCCAAGTTCAGTTCAGGTGGTTAAAGCTCCCTTAGTACTAAAAGCTGAAACTGAAAAGCCTATGATGGGGAACAGAGGTAGACAATAGTGGAGTTTGTTAATAGAATAGTATAAGGAAAGATAGATTGTAAACTAGGTCACAGATGTTATCTTGCTCTTGTTGAGAAGCAGTAGAGGTGTTGAAGAGTTTATCTAGAATGTCTTGAAGGTATAACAAAGAATCAGATTGGTTAGACTTGCATTTAGAGTTAGATTACTTGAGTAGAGCACAAAAGCAGCTCCAGAGGGAGTTCAAGGGTAAACAAGAAGATATAATGGTGGCAGTTAGTACAATAATGATACTTGCACTAGGTTAAAGACACTACTTCTTTTGTTATGTCTGGCCCAGGTAGACTTGAATATAATCCTTTGGCAGGGCATACAAAGAGTTTGTAGAGGAAAAGGCAAAGAAAACAACCTGCACTTGCTAAATCATGCACAAGATATTCAGCTAGATGCTGGAGCAGCTAATGAGCAGGCCTAATATTGCAGAGTTATATTAGGGACCCTAAGTATGCAGATACAGAGTATGGGAAGAAAAAAGTAGTATAAGAAGACAAGAGAAGAAGTATACTACTTTATACTACAAGATTAGCCATTGTTGGCCTAAAAAAGAAATAGGATTTACATGGAATTAGTGAGAAAAGGGGTCATCTGACAAAGCATGACAAATAGACTAATAAAGCATGTCAAAAATATGAAATAAGAAGATAAAATACAATTTGAAAGATTTGCAATGCCAATTGCAAATTATCTAAGTTTGATGAACATAAAACAGTTCCTGAATTTGCAATAGGGATTTGCAAAGGATTTCAGGGTTCTGAAGTATCAGCAGAAATGTAAAAGAGATGCAAAAAGAAAAAAGAAAGAGATATTATAACAAAAAGCTAAGATATAAAAAAGAAATAAAAGTAGAATAAAGTTATATCAGAAATGCAATGGATAACACAGAGGCTATTGGGCAGAAATGCATATTGTGTTTAAGTAAGTAATACAAAGATAAGAGGAATATAGCTTTTTATGAAAGTGTTACGACCCTGGAAACCAGCGGCTACACTAGACATTTGCTGAAAGGGGAGTGACACGGGGTTTAACCCTAGAAAGGTGGCTCTGAGCGAGGAGCAACCGAGGAGTACGATGTGGGAGTAGGACGAGGAGGACTCGGAAGAGACACGGGCTCGAGACTAGATTCGGTTACGGTCTTCTGACGAAGGTTCCGGTTTCCAAAGAAGTATTACGTTGCTGTTGCTATGAAGTGATAAAGTCTGAGGAACTTTACCACCAGTAGCCAGCCTTTATATACTACCGTAGGGTGCGCACGGACCAGGTACATGAGTGTCTACCCTAAAGCTGTATAGTAAGCTGGCCTATGGCATAACGAGAGCAGCCTCGTGTAAGTAGGAAGGAGAATGCATGGATCGGATATTAATGGAGTGGGGGAATGGAAGGTAAGAGGTGAGGACACAACGAGGATGGGGATCTCAATCCACAGATGAGATCCATCGGGCAGATCCGTCAGATCCACGGAGATAGATCAGATCGGGATCGGGGGAGATCCAGGGAAGATCTAGGGAAGATCCAAGATATGCCTCGTGGTCACTAACCTTATAGGTACTCATATAGTATTGCCAAGTCTTAAGCTAGGGTTTAGCTTGATTAGGGGTGGGATTCCCACGATCACGTGAGGTGAAAAGTGGTCGTTGCATGGGAATGTAACAGAAAGTAGACTTGGAGTAGATCTAAAGGGGGCAGAAAAATAGAATGGCAAGATGAGGTAGTGACAAGTCTGGGTAATTAGGAGGAGCACTAGATGAAGTGTAGATATCTAAGGGCATCTGAGAATCCTTATCCAGAGTAATACTGGAAAAAACAGAGTTGTTATAATAGTTAATAAGATATAACCACACTTAGTGGCAGCAAGAGTTAATGAACATAGTGAAAAGAATGCAGCTTTTGAGAAGAATTACCCAGAGTTGTTCTGGAGGGAATGGAGTTGCTATGGTGGGTAACAGAATATAACATAATGTTATTTTTTAGCAGGACAATGACTTCAAGCATACCTGCAAAAAAATCAAAAAGTGGCTAGAGAGGCAGGATTTTAGAACCATGGTATGGCCTGCACAGTCTTCAGATCTCAACTCCATTAAATATCTCTGGTGATATCTCAAGAAAAGGCTTGCTAAGAATAAAAACCTCCCTAAGAAAATAAAGGAGCCTTGAAATAAGATTGAGATAGAGTGGGAGAAAATATCAGTGGAAAAGTGTCAGGCATTGATTAAAAGCATGCCTAGGAGGGTCAAAGCAGTCCTTAAACAAAAGGTGGCTATATCAAGTACTAATTATATTCCAATAATCAAAATTTCATGAAGCATTCCAATGGAGTCTCTGTTTTCAAATGGTCATATCTCCACAGCCACTGGGCCAAATGGTAGTCAAAAGTAAGTATTATATTTGTATTATAATGCATATTTTTTATTCTTTTTACTTTTTCCATCTTTTCACTTTTCTTTGACTTTTCACATTGTCACATCATGTGACTGTGGTAACTCTTACCATTTCACTCTTTCACATATCATAGGTCTAGAGCTGATTTAGATCATAACACTACATCTTACTGCAGTCTTATATTCTATCTTATATATTTCTAGATCCCACTCTCTTTATGCCATTGGTAGGCTTACTGTATTATAGCTTAGAATAGGCCAGATCTACATGGTCTGTGTGCATATCTGTAATATATATAAGGATCTGTGCTACAGCCTGAGTTTCCCAGTCTTATGTACTTGAGCTTTGCTTTATACAAGTCCTTGACTTTTTCTTCACTATTCCTCTAGCCTAGTTCCCTGGCCTCTAGTTGAAAGGACTCTAGCACAAGCCCAGTACATGCCCAGCATACTCATTGTTATGGATATAGACCAACAGCAAGAGAAACCCACCTTGAAGAATGCCCAAAACTGGGGAGAATAAAAGAATGGCAGCCTAAAGAAGGCACTAGGAAACAAGATAAACAAGTACTCTAGACTGGGAAACCAGTCTATGCCCTTGCCTCTTTATATATTGCTATAAAGTGTGCATGAACCAGGTTATAAGGAGTATATAAAATAGCTGGTGTACAGAAAACAATGCTAAATAAGGAAATAGGGCAAAGGAAAATAAATAGAAACCAATGGCAAATAGAGAGTAATTAGTCAAAGAAAGCAAGGTAAAGGTAAGGTATAACATCAGAGGGCTAGACCATGACATCAGAGTATTACACATCTAGCAAACATGATGGTCTCTAGCACATGACTGTGGGAACTTCAGAGCATGTGATGTGAATGGTTGCATAGTCATGTGATCAGAAGCATGCGATCATGTGAACAAGTAGCCTAATAAGGTTAACCCTAGGCTAAGGCTAAGTTCTTTATCTCAGAGTATTTTTCTGCACAAGATATTAGTCATATAATATGGCAGATTTCAGATGAGGTCCAAGTACAGTCCCTGATAATATCTGATTTTATAGATCTTGATTAGAATCTTATCTGTAGCAGAGATCCAAAGGATCTTCTTAGCCTTGCTACTACCATGCTTTATTTATATCTCTAATTCCTATGTATTTCCCTTCTATTCTTCCACATCCTCATAATGTGGTCTTCTCTTCCATTACTGTCCCTTGATATGTGAGGCCACTGCCTTACTCCTCATTCCCACTCTATGCTTTTCCTCTTCTTTAATATAGACCTTACTGCTATTAATGACCATAGATAGTAGATATTAGAGTAGGCTTCCTATACTTGATCCATGCACAGACTCTTGCAATATATAAGGCAGGAAGTATGAGCTGGGTTTCCTCAGTCTTGCTCTTTTGTCCTTTAGGATTAACTAACCTGTGGGATTATACAAGAGGCCCACTAGATCTCTCTGCCATTTAAAGATAGAATTTCATTAAACTCTCTTTTGATTTGGCTTCTTTGATTGCTGAGCTTAGGCTTTATATAGAATAACCATATTCCCTCATTTCTCAGCAGCCTAGTTAGAGGCCACTAGCACAAAAGCCCTGCTTATAGTTCAAGAATAGAAGCATTTACCAAGGTCATTTGAGTATCAAGGCTAAAACAGGTAGTTGTCCATAACACAAAGAAAGTCTAGGCTACAATAAGGTTAAAGGCTATGCTACATGAGATGCAAAGGCTAGACCAGGCTAGATCTAATCTTATGGCATGATAAAATATAAGATAAGATAAGATAAGACCAAAGAAAGTAGTCAAAGATAGTAAATAGTAAAGAGAACTTAGCTTAGAGTAAGAATAAAAAATAGCCCCTAGCTAAGTAGTACTAGTGTATAACACTTATTAGAGCCCAGCACTGGCCCTTCTTCTTTAAAGTTAACTAGTAATGTGATAGTCACATTTCAATTTAATCTTATCAAAGTGAAACAAAATTTCCATGGATATTTGCAGGATACTTTATGCCCTAGATTTAGGTTAGGTATTAGAACACTTTTTAAAGTCACTATAGAAACAGACAGAATGCAAGAGAAGCAGACTATGCATAATAGCTGCCAAGTTAGAGAATGTTCTGGAACAAAGGAAGTCTAAAGGTTTTAAAACACAACAAAAAAGCTCAAAGAGCAAAAAGTCTAAAACTAAGACAGAAAGAAGAAAAAGAAAGAGAGAAAACATAACAAAAGATATAAAGGAGTTATGAAGATGGAGTAAAAGAAAATATCAGTTGCAGAGTGTTAGAAATTGATTAGAAGCATGCCTAAAAGAGTCCAGGTAATACTCAAGGCAAAAAGAGGCTATATCAAGTTCTAATAATATTCTACAAATCAAAAGTATATAAACCAACCTAATAAGATGTTTATCTTGCAATAATCATATTTTAATGGCAGCTAAATGAAATTACATGATATATAGAGCAAAGGTATAGCTAAGGGTTCCTACTACAATACATTCCACCAAAGCAAAATGACATCTGTTCATGTGATTGCAGTGTCCTTTGTGCACTGGATTGAGGTTAGATATTAGGCCAGTTTTTAAAGTTACTGTATTTGCCAAGTAATTATGTTCTTGTACCTTATTAACCTTGTATTTTAGGGAAATATAGACTTAATGTAGCTTAGTAAGTGCAGTCTTGAGCACTTTTACTTTGTTAGCAGATACTCAAGATAGTTTGATTACTAAAAGTACCAGATTGACCATGTTTACATTGTTCTCTTTGTTTTTTTACTTTTATCTAGCTAATCAAAGCTGTTTTTTTTTATATTCAAACACTTGCTTCTTTTATCCTTAAAGGAGAGATTATAAATCAGAATAGATTTAACTAGATTTAACTAGAATATTATAAATGATAAATAAATAAATAGTATATGAGAACTGATATAATTTTTTTTAACCATCTTTTTACTTTTCTTTTAACTCTTCACATGTCACATCACATGACCCTGGGAACTATCTCACATTTCACACCTTCACCTCTTCATATATTCATGGTCTAAACTGGTCTAAACTATAATATCATGCCTCATAATTAGTGCATAATATTCTTAGATAGAACAAACTTACATGGTCTATGTGCACTCTTGTATAGTATAAAAAGGCTTAGTTCACAGCCTGGGTTTTCCCAGTCTTGTGCACTTGAGCTTACACTTTATACAAGTTATGTGATTCTTTTACTTTCCTCTTGCCTAGTTCTAGTTGACCTAGTTAAAGTTAACTCTAGTCATCAGAAGCACCCTTTAGAATAGAAGTCATAGCCACAACTTTTAGTTTTTAGTTTAATGCACTATCTATGTGTTTTAGAAACTAATGAGGCATACTAGTTGCTATAATGCTACTTGCTATTATACATTCATGCACAACTATACTTTCACTTTATGTAATTATGGGAGAACTACCCCTTATTGGATAACTCTAGCTTATGGTCAGACCTATATGAGTATCTTTATGGTCAGTGGTTATATGAATAAGAAATCTGGGATCTTCCTAGTATCTGTCCTGGATATTTCCAATTCCAGATCTTGATGCTATCTTCATGGATCTAATGGATCTAAAATCTACATCTATAATTTCATCATATCTGTGGCAGAGATCTCTGTTTTCATGTAAAATCCTAATCTTTCATTACAAGTTCTCATTTTCTCTTCTATTCCTTTCTCTTGATTCATAAGACCACTGCCTTACTTCTTTATCTTTACTCCATGTCTTCTTCTTCTCTATTTAATAGTGTGCCCTTACTGCTATTGGTGTCCATAGATAGTAGTACTCTAGGGTAGGCTTACCATACATGGTCTGTGTGCCACCTTGGGCCATATATAAGGGACAAATATGGGTGGTTAAGTTTCTTTAGACTTAATTACTTTGTATCTTGCTTTTGCACTTCTTTGGATCTCTGCCCTTTTCAGAGCTTAGCCCATAGTTGTATGGGTCACAAGTCTCTTTCTAAGTTCTTCTTATTGTCCCTCTTCAGTTGCTCCTCTTTTTTCCAAGTCTAGGTTTAGCCTTTGAGATTCAGAGTTATAATACTTGCCTGATAAATGTGCACATATTTGGAAATCCATGCTTGTGGCTACTTCATACAGGTCACTTTCTTGTTTGAAGTATTTGAAGAACTTCTGTGATTGAATTCATTTGACCTTCACAAAACTTTGGTTTATTTTAATCCTCTCTTGATGATTATCAGTATGAAAATTTGAATTTTTCTCTGTAAGATATATATCCCTTGCTAGAGAGTACTGTGTATGACAAACAGAGATCTCATTCAAAAATCTGCGCTACTAGCACTATTGCTTGTTGTATTTAAAAATAATTCACCCATAATTGCTAAGCCTCAAAGTAACAAATGTTCTTCAATCCTTGCGGTTTCATGTCCATCACCTTCACGGTGGCGTGGGAGTGGACAAGCACATTTCGCTGGCGTTACCCCCCCCCCCCCTGTAATGACATGATCATGTGAGGCCTCCCTCCGAGTCGGGATCAACATCGTACCATGTGTCTCGCCTTTGGGATGAAGGGATTCCAACGTCAAACTCAAGCGACCATAGTAAACTACGAACGACGCACGATGTACGAGGCAAACGCTCAAGTCTGCTTTCGAGATCCCTCAGGAGCGCAATGCTCGCGTCCGTCGCCCGTCTCTCTCCCTCTCGGTATCCCAAATGCTCCACTAGCCGCCTCTCCACCTCACGCGCATGTTGCATGTCGCCCGCGATGATGAACCCACGCAACGCATTTGTATGGGCACCCAAGAGCTTGTCCGACGAATACTTATTCCTGACGACGTCATCTCTGCCAACATTTCCAATGTTGTCCTTCCTCCGCTCGTCGTCCTCGAGACGGTCCAAGATGCGCAATGCAACGAGCGGGTCGTCATGCTGTGCATAACCCCGTACGACCATGCTCCATTGCATCATCGAAGGTTGAATGCCCAGATCCACCATGTCTTGCAGGACGCTCGCGGCCTTCACAGGATTCTTTCGCGCCCACCACGACACAAATGGCGAAAAATGGGCATCGTCGTACGTATCCGGAGGCAATTTCAGCCTTACATACTCAACTTCTGAAACCCGACGAGGAGCTGGATTGCCCAACCCCTGTTCCTGTTGTCTGCTTTCTTGGACGAGCGATATCAAGAGTTTGTATAACTTCTCTTTCTCAGTCGGAGGTGACAACAAAATGATCGCCTCCCAAACGAGCGCAGTGTGATATGGCGACGGCCAGAACTTCTCGCTTATCGGGGGGCATGGTGGACCTTCCCATTTTTTACTGTGTCCTCTCAAGGCCTGCTGCCCGACCGGTCCCCTAATAAGCGACAACAGTGATTTTCGCGGGACACCGATAAGGTGGAAGTGCTGAGAGAATACGAAGAGGACATGAATAGGCTGCTGTCGGGAGCGGTAGCAAAGCATCTGGGTCAATACCCAGGCACCCGCTGATTTCGGCGACTGACGGTATGCAAGGTTACGGAGGAGAGTGAGTGCGCGAGTGCGGCCAAGTCTCTGATACGGGATAATGAAACTACACAGGGAGCGAGGGGAGGGCGGAGAAGATGACCGCATGGCAACTCGTAGAGAACGAAGACGTACGGCTAGTATTGCAATGTCAGTGGAGTGGCCTGCAGTGATCGTCTCACGTTTGATACCGATGGGGTGGGATTCGATATCCCGCAGAGTCCATGAAGGGAGCACAGCCCGAATCTGGTCCATAGCCACTTGTCGATTTGGAGCATGTTTGACGACAATGTCCAGCGTGGAACGTGAAATGCGAACTTTACGCGACCGCGCCATCGAGATGAGAGCGAATGCGGCTTCGTTCTTGCCTGCCAGTGAGACCGTTCTGATGGCAGTACTATATATGCCAGAAAGCGAACCTGGTTGCGGAATGATGCACTTCCTCAGGTTGTAATCCCGGAATGCATCCTCTACTTCACGCAAATACCTGTCCACAACCGATGGCCGAGCATAGCGGGAGAGAGTCGACACGGCCTGCACAGCTGCGCCTCCAGAAACATACCCCTTCGAGGCGAGTAGGAGGCCGAAATGGTAGACGAGGGTGAGATTGAGGCGATCCAGGGACCGAAAGATCCTCTGTCGAATTGGATGAAACGACTGCCACTGTTCATGACGATTGGGGGCGAGAGACAGCCAGGCCTGGAACGCATGTAGGCGCACTTTGGACCATCTACGGCGCCTGTATGAGATTGCGTGCAGGGCCGCAAGGAGATAGATAGCGTCGCGAGGGATAGGTATGTGGTGGGACATCATCTCCTTGCGGAGTCGCTCTGCAGCCCGAAAATCACGCTTGAGGACGAGGGACGCAAGAGTCTCTGAAGAGCTGAGTGGGGTAAAGTGGCACGGATCGGACGTGGATACAGGCGCATATTCCTCTGTCATGGGCTCAAATACGGATGCATCTGGTCGTTCTGTTCGACGTGGCATTGTCCCGATCTCAGGCGAGGTTGGAGAGACTGTTTCGAGGGCAGCGTTGAGGTTGCCGCGCACTTGGAGCCATAACCTGCAAGGAAGGAGTTTGAGATGGAGTCTGGCACGGACTGGAGAAAGCCATGATGCTTGTCCGACAAGCCATGTTGCCATGTAAAGTGGGCTCGTCAAGGCTGCAGAGAATATCGTTGTTGTAGAATGACGACGGGCTGCCACGCTGGCTGGGACTGACGAGTGGCGGTGCTATCCGACCCATATGCCTATCCGACGACTTGTTGGCGTGGGTCCGCATCGTTCATGTGGTAGACAGTGTCTGAACAAGCACGCATCACAGCTGGCCCGAAGCAAGATTTGGTCTATCGAGAGACAAGACTCTACATGAGATATCTTGTGGCAGTGGACAAGTCGTTGCCCCTGAGTCGTCGGGCTTCCGCTCGAACTCGAAAATGAACCCACAACAACACTGTCTTGCGTCGACCGTTCTTCTCGTGTCCTTGATATCCGCCCCTCTCCTCCTCTCTGTCCTCTCCTTTTATCCAGAGCTTTTCGCAGACCACCCGATCCAACATTTTCTTCTTGGCCTTGCGCCGTGGTGGTTGGCTTACCTCTCGGCGAGGTGGTATATCCGTCTGGCCGAGCGGTCTTCTCCATTGTACCATCCATTGGGATGTCTCTCTCAGTGCTGCATCTGGGTGCTCCACTGGGTAGTCTCACTGTATCGTGCTTGCTTCGGTACGTGCCACGTCGCCTTGGCCGAATCCGCACGCTAAGTATCTCGCCTCCTGTCAAGTTACAAAATATACGGTGTGGACATACCTCATCACCGTGTTCTGCGCATGTATTGCAGTCATCGCAGAGGGCTTGTTCCATAACCTCATCACGATGGGTTTTTCGGACACAGAGCACCTTGGTGTGTACGAAAACTTGCGAAAAAATTATGGAAAGGGTGGGATTACTTCGTGGTTGTCGTTATCAATGACTGATGCGATTACAAGGCTTGATCATTTTGGTCAAGTTATGGTACTTGGTCGATCTGAGGACTCCACAGCAGCAGTATTGGAACCTGGCCCGCAGACCGATGCAGTCCAGATCCATGACCATGTGAATATTTGGAAAGACTTCCTTGCAGGTAACGTATCGTGTGGATTCCAGAGTAGAGAAGACTTACAACTATCCTATTTTTTGTGCAAAACCAGCAAACTGAGCGATTTTCGAACCGGTCAAAGTAGTGTGGACAAAGCACCTTTATGAAAGACGTTGCGTAGGGACACGTTTTTTGTCCTTTGGGAGTCATTGACCATGAGCATCTGTACATTATTTTTCGCCCTGGCGCATGTCCCCATATCAAACCATGCCGTACATGACTTTCGACTTCGGACTAAGAACGCACGCATAGGTGAGCGATGTACCAGCATGTACATGGAGGCAAGCGCATGTATCATATCCAATGTCAGCTTAATTGTAGCAAACTCCCCCTTCGTTTCAGAAGGCCGGATATGGTTAGAACGACCTTTACTTGGCTCAGCTCGGTACCATTCCAGTGACACATGTAAATGAGATCAGTTTCGTGATGTTGTTTCAGTAGTCCTCCCGACCAGGAGACTTATCAATCCTTATGCGTTCAGGTTCCGGCGACTTCCATACGGTATGGCATCTAGCGATACCGCCGTCTTTGGTGCGTTACGTATCGACCGTGGCCAAGTACTTATAGCCTCGACCAGGCAACCATCCACACCACGCAACATCTCTCTGGTGTACGAATAGGTTTCATGCCCTGCACTGGTATGCCACAATCGGCTTCTCCTACAGAATATCATTCTTCTCCATTCTCGGAAGACCTTGCAGCCCACCACCCCGACGTCCACGAAGCCAGAGCAGGTACGGACAGTCCCGACTTGTCACGCGGGTGGGTTTCGGTTGAGGCTCAGACTCAATGGATCTACTTCCTACTGGGCTGCGCTATTTTGCTACCTTGGAATGGTGACACTTTTTGCCAAACATCCTTCCGTTAATGCTCATGATTTTACTCAGCCCTGCTTAACGGCACATCGTTCTTCTTGTCCCGAATGGCTAACTCTCCCTTCTACCCAACATTCAGTTCGTACATGTCTAGCACCTTTACAATAGTCAAGTTGTTCGTTCAGTTTTACTGTACAATCACCTCGCAACAGGTTCGCAGACCAAACTAAATAATGGTACCGAGCACTCACACATAAGGCTATCCAAGTCGTCTCCATCTCGCCGCATATTCGTATCCATGATTGCGATGATCCTCCTTGTCGGTTCGCTGTGTCTCAGCACATATATTCAGGGCATACCATCAGTCTTTCTTTTCTTCGCTCTCTTCATCTCAGCTTCTCTGGCAGTCTCGAATGGCTATCTGTGTACAGCTGTCTATGCTAATGCCGCACCGCTTGGCACGTCAGTCTTGCAGGCGGTGTTATCAGGACATGCCGCCATCGCGGTTGCGGCCAGCGTTGTACAAGTTACCAGCTCAATCGTTTCTCTTTCGAGTTCCTCTCCGGAATCCGTTTCCATGGGAATAAAGAGAGCCGACAGTGGGGACGATCAAGCCGAGGCAATCGCTGCGCGAATCTTCTTCTGCGTTTCTGCTATCTTTCTCAGCACCGCTTTGGTTGCCTATATGTGGTTGACAAACCACCCCGGTTATAGATTGCTCATCCGCTCTCCGAAACAACATCATGACATTCGAGACGCGGATGAGCTTGCTAGGTTACTCCCCGATGAGCGCAGAGGTGTACAAACGGAGTCCAGTTCGCGCGCTTACAGAGTTGCCAAGCAGAACGTAATTTTCATATTTTCTGTCGCATATGTGTTCGCAGTCACTCTGGTAAGTGCCTACCTCATCGCCGTCACTGAACTTCAACTGATAGTGTCCTTACCAGGCAGTATTTCCTGCGATCACAGCCCGTGTAGAACCTGTTAACCCAAGTATTCATCCCTTGCCGTTCACCGCAGTTCACTTCTTAGTTATGAACACCGGAGATTTCATCGGGAGATACAGCTGCTCGTTTACTCACCTATCTTTGTGGTCCGCCAAGAAGATTCTGACCATGTCACTGTTACGGACGCTATTCATTCCCGTGATCCTCTTTTCCAATGTCCACCGGCCTGCAGTAGCGGCCTCAGTCTCTCCAACCATAAACTCTGATATTCTTTTCCTGATTATAATGCTGACATTCGGATTCACGAATGGCTTTGTCTCAGCCCTAGCTATGCTCTCTGTGTCATCCGTTGAGCACAATCCCGGGCTCGAGGGGCGCCGCGAAGACGTGGACGTCGCTGCGGCACTCGGTGGTTTCTTTACTAATGTCGGTTGTACTACTGGGGCGCTCTTGAGTTTTGGTGTTCAAACTATGATATGACGTTTGTAACAGAATCATAATATTTGACGGTCGCCAGATGGTCAGTGACAGTACCTGGAGCGAGTGATGGTTTGTGTGCCACTGGACGATGCAGATGAAATGTGGCCATATGAGACCGACTCTTTAGTGCGCTCGCACGAGGAACCCAGATTTGAGCTGAGGTGATTGGCAGTTCAGAGGGTGGAGGTGCCGAGGGTGTAGGACAACATCTTTCCATGCCTTGGCTTGGAGAATGGAGACCTGCGGCGCCTCACGTCCTAAGTCCGTGTGACACTTCCTTACGGTTACCTAGCCAAGAGCGTGACCGCTGAATGGAAATATTCGAGCGAGCTCAACCAAGGACCTGTGTATCAAAAAAACACTCGGATGACAGGTTGCATAGCAGCCGTCTAGACTCGTCAACCAGTGTGATATGTATCTGGTGACCTACATGATGCCTCCCGTCTTCAATGACCCTGCTAACACCACACACTCGTCCTGGTAACTTGAATGTTGTGATTGAAATTCTAGCAACATCGCCAGCTTCCTCCTAGTGTGTAACGCAGTGCTTTCTACAGTGTAATGGGTGTGCACCGTGATATGAATTCCCGTCGCGGAAGAGGGCTGAGATGCACCACTCACTGGTGGTGCCTAACAGAATGTGAGTTGTCACGACATGATTCTTGTTCGGATGACCGCTCCAGCTGCCCTGGGAGTCAACTTGGGATTTGATGCACAATAAATAATGACGCAGATGAACAGAGGAAAGCTTGGCAAACCTGTCTGACATGATCTGCTCCAACAGACTTCTCATTCATTGACCCGTAGCCGTTTTGGAAGGTCCCTCGCTAGCCGTATTCAACTTCCTTTTGATCACCTAAACGCCTCCAGATGACTCTACAGCATCGAAATGTTTCCCTGGATGTGCTTCTCGAGGAAGTGGTACAACCTGCGATGACCTTGGTGGCATTACCCCGATATCCTTTCCATGGGGTAGGATGTGTGCTACGATGGCCGCAGCGGCGTCATCACGAAGAAGGCGGACGGTAAAACCAGCACAGACCTTATCGTAGTCAGACGGGGACAACGTACAGTGATCAATATCTCAGCATTGTAGTGTCGTTGAAATTGGCATAGAGAACGAAGGGGTTTGTGAAAAGCCGCTTGACTTTTGTTGTTTTGTCCCACCTTGGTCTAGCTCGTAATCTTCCTACTCAGCGGGCACCTGGGATGAGGGAAGGATGAATCCGAGAGGCAAACACAGTGAATGCACAAACGCTTACATGAAAGGGACCTACGAGTTTGGAAGGATGCCTCCAAGATTACGATTTTCTTTTCTTTATTGCAGGGGTAATGTCCCTTCAGACACTGGTGATTCTCTCCGGGCGTAGGACTTTGCCGACAAAACACCGCCGGTGATGTACGCAAGCTAAAGTATAAACCTCCTATGTAGCACTCTAACGATCTCCTATATCCTACACACGTGAAAAAAATTCATTAATGATAGCTTCTTTTTCCATTTGGGGCAAATTGAGATTCGGAGTGCGTACCATCCAGTGGTCAGTGGCGCGGCACGCTGCCGCAAGTTCAGTCAGACTGAGAGTGACCAAGGGAAGAAGAGATCTACCATTGCGCCGAAGCTGTTTTGGCGTCTATGGAATCTGATACCGAAGCATCGGGAAATCGACGAGTGCAGATCTCACGCAAGCAAGCAGTCGTACAAGTATGTGAACTTGTCCGTCGCTCAAAGTGTCTCCCAACAGTCTCTGTGACTCCTCGAGTGTCGCAGTAACAGGGAGCGTAGGATACATGGGGACAGTGGTTCAACGATCGATTGTGAATAGTACTACAGTAGGTTTGGAACAATGTCTGCTGGGCTGTTTAATGGCATGGACAATGGAAAAAAAGTACCATCCTTCTGAAATGTTCCCAACGATGATGGTCCTGACCCCCTTGCCACCTGAATTTTCCACCGTGGACACCAAGTGCGTTCGTCTCAATGACAAGCATAAGGGTTTCAGGAGAAACTTTCCAGGGATCCCGCAACATGTCCAGGATCTCGGGTGACTCCGGGTCAAGTAACGTGCGACATAGGGCCTCAAACTGTGGCTGGAGCTCTGTCGCTGTTTTCGGGACTTATCACGAGTTTTGGATCGAAGATAGACACCAGAGACTGTACTTGCGCGATGACGCTAAATTCTAAAATAGAGAACCTGGAGTGTGAATTCTGCCCCGCCAAGAGTTGAGAAATACGATGCAGAATGTGATGAACAGAATGTCTACCTCCCGACAAGTAGAATGTTCATCCGCCTGAAACAAGAAGCGCTTCATCGAGAAACCTATACAGGTGAATGTTATCTGAGTCACCTGCTCTGAGATGCCAAGTATGCGTCTAACCCAATGGAGCTCAGCTCTTACCACCAAAAGCTGCAATGTAGTCTCGCACCCAATGTAGACCAAGCACTGGTGCCTGAAACCAAAGCTTCCATCTACTTTAGATTCGTAGCTTGCGAGAAATCGTAGGACATTCAATGTTTATCCACACTCCTGAGCGTTCTTGTGAGACAAATTGTGCCTGGCTGTTCAAGTCATGGGGTGATCTAAACTGCAGGAAGCTGGGAGAGAGACTATGGGAAACTTGGAATTATTGGTGAACGACGAAGGTACGACGAAGTTCAAGAAGAGACTACAAGACGGTCGTCAAAAAGAAAGAAATTCGCCGATATGGTGTATTCTCACGGATCCTCAGACTGAGGACGTGTCCTCGAGCCCTTTGGAGTCCTCCGAAGGAAAAGCTATAGGACACACGTCAAACGTCGAAATACGATGCGTCTTGCAGAAGCTCACCGTCCCTGTCGGGTTGGTAATAATCTGAGGTCCGGGTGAGCACTTAGCGACGTGCCAACATATACAAAATGTGAATCACATCTCGTTTTAGATGTATACTGCCTATAGTCGTATTGATAACCCCCTGGGAGTGAATGAGGGTCCTAGAATCTCACAGGAGGCGTATGGAACCCTCTGGATCAGGTGAATAGGAACGATCAGGCAAACATTCATGAGGACGAGGGACAGCAGAGCAATACCCATGAAAACAGCTGCGCCGTTTATGGTTCTACCGCCTATCAAGGGATCAAACTTGATCCGGGCGACGATGGAGATCCTGTCCTGTGAGTCTTATTGAATGTGGGGAATATATCGATGGGGGTTGTGATGTTGTGATGGATACGTGAGATGATGTTGAAGGCAAGCAAAGTCACGTGAAGTCAGTGACTGTTGGTTGGAAGCAAGGACAAGAGCAACACTAGACAGACCGAAACTGCACTACTGTCTGTCTCGGTGAAAAACGCGATGGAGGTCTCCGTGTCCAACTCGATAGTTGCTAGTTGCATGCACTCGCTGTGGCCGAGCCATGTAGCCACAAGCTAAGCTAGTCAGGAACGATGATAGTGGCGTCACAATCCCGAGCTCTCCCGAGCAGACAAATTTTCATACGCGCATGCCCAACTCGAGACCCAGTAGGTGTGCGCTGTCTCGCCATCTACCAATTCGTGTGGTTTCTCGATGTCCAACACATCTTGAGGGACTCGTTCGTTTGCAAGAGCGCAAGTGAGGGACACCATTCATCAATGGGCCTCGTACACGCAACGCACGCAACAAATCAATCCTTTCTACCCCGTGTGACGAGGCCAGGTGGTTTTCTAGGTGCACTTTCAGAAGCGGTCAGTATTTATTTATTACTAGACTCTGGGCATCCGTATGATCATGCGGCAATGCAGACCTCTGCGTCGACAGAAGATCGGTGATAATCATTGGTTTTCATGTGATTCCATCACTGGCTACACGAGTCGCGTGAAGCAGGAGAACGATTCCGAAATCAACTCTGGAGTGCTCCACAAGGAGAGAAAAGTTGAGGTATGCAAGCCTAGACGTGCTGCCGAGCATGGCTGGTGTCGCATTCTCAGAGTAAACGTGCGCACGATTGGTACACAGTCGACTGATGAAGAGGCATCAACATCTCATTTTCATTACGGGACTCCGAGGACGATCTGTCGGCTAGCGTGTGGAATATCACACTACTGATATAAAAAAATCTCGATGACGGGCCACTCCCGTGATTGCCCGGCGAGCCGAGGACCCCTAAGTACAGGGGCTGGAGGAACGCCTTGACTGCCGCCGTATGAGATGCGGATGGGTCAGTCAGTAGCTTCACGCCAACATGAAACGACGATACGGGCTGCCAGCGGGGTTGACGGGTTAGTAACGTCTCGGCGCGTAACGACGGGTATGGCGTGTGTCTTATCGCGTGGGGGGAATGCCTGGTCACTGCGCATGAAAATCACATGCCAAGTGGCGCAAGTATATGAACCCTGTCCTGATAGCGTGTCGTGTCACGCCCGCATCCTTCCCTTCTATTCCCTCGTTTGAGCCCGCTCTGCTCATGGCGGCCGCTACTCTGTCCCAGCCCGAGGCCCAGCACCAGCCACGGGTCCCTGAGATCACCGTGCTAACTCGTGTTGCTTCCATCCCTATCATCGCGTCCTCTTTGGATCAGATACACTGGACCCTCTCGTCCAATGTGCTCACCCGCTCCCCATACCATGCCGCTCAGGTCATCACGCAAACTGCGTACAACTTTTCACAGCCGCTGCAGATCCGTCTTGCCCCACTCATCGTCACTGCGGATGGCTATGCGAACAAGGGACTTGATGTCATTGAACACAAGTATCCTTACCCCTTCAAGGTCAAGCCAGAAGAAGTAGCATCTTATGTGCGGGAAAGACGCGATAGTGTCGTCACCTCCGCAAACGAGCGGTTCGACAAGAACGTCAGAACCCCCGCAGTTGGCGTTGCGGAGGGTATTGATAAGGTGACTTATGTGATTCCAGGGGGTTTCCGACGACAATTGACATGTGACCGTAGAAATTCGCACCCATTGTCGATTATTTTGAGAGTGCCGTCAACAAAGTAGGAAGCGAATCCGGCACGAGTTCGCCGACTTCCACTTCCTCGGAATATCAGTACCAGTATCAGCGCATATACACCATCTCGAAACACCTAAGAGACAATGTCTATGTCTACTCTTCGGAGCACCTCAGACAGCTTCAGCAACAAAGCATCCTTGTGTGAGTAAATGCGCCTTTTGTACGTTGTACAGGCGTTCACTCCTATACAGTCACAAGGCTATCGAGACCGCCAACTCTATCCAGGGCCTCGCCACAGCGTCTATTTCCGGCGCTCAAATACGGATCCATGCCCTTTCGGATAGTATGCTTCAGGAATTGCAGAAGTTGCAGCAATCTACTGCCGCGCTGCCTCAAACCCTTCAATCTGCCTACCCCGATATCTCCAAATCCATTGCAGATCTGCGTGACATTGTCAGAACTCCTGACATGTCGGTTGGTGACAAGGTTAACCGTGTCGCCACAGAGGTCAGTGAGGGTGTTAGGCCGATGCTGGAGAAACTTTCGCAGAGGATTGGGGACCTCGCCAAGGCCATCGGCACCAAGAGAGAAGAAGGAACAGTCACAGCGCAGAATGACAATGGCCACGCGGTGCAGTAATGTTGCTCGTACCCGACTCCTTCATATTATTGTATGGTCCCCCTCGCTTAATGACGTTTGTCTTAGATTCAGACTTAGAGTGTTGTTTTCTTTGACTATGAGCCTCGCGACGCGCATGCATTTTGTACACATCTTTTATGTTTGGGTTTCTGCATGTATGCACTCTGTTGCCATTGGAATTTAGTACTTGTCCGGCGCATATTGGCGCGCTCCTCTTTTTTTTTCTATGAAAAAAGTGCTTTTGTCCGAGATTTGAAGCTGAAGATCTGAAGTGTACGACCCATGTTTGAGTGGCGACACAACTAGTACATACGAAACCGACAGGCATGGCATGACGCGAGATCGGTATGGTGCAGTTGCTAAACAATACAGTCGAATGATTCGGACCAAGCAAAGACGACTCTCGCAACACACTGAGACGGGCAACCAGTACATCACCTATGCTCTTCCTTTCGGGGCGAGACAAGCTCTGACCACTGAAATGCATCCAGACTCGAAATAGAGTTGCGTTTGTCCGCAGTCGTCGCTACGATACGCGGGCTTGCGCTCAGACGCATGCTCGTTCGGCTGCTCGAACGAGATCTGGCGGAGAGATCGCGGGAGAGCGCCGAGTGGGAGGACTGTGAGGACGAGGAAGAGGCACGGCGGTGGCGCATTCGTTGTGTCGGGTCAACGTCAGGAATGTTGGCGATACGGGCAAAGAGGGAGAGAACTAGTCGGGACGGGTAGAGGGAGGGGAAGTATAACATGAGTGAGAAGAGGACGGGGAGGGGGACTTACTGTCGACGATAGAGACGATGCCACAGAGGTTGCCACTCCCCATATTGGAGAAGGAAGGGGACGAAGAGAGGGTAAAGTCGTTATCGGTGACGAAGAGCCGATGTGAACTGGCTGCGAGGGTGGGGTGCAGATCAGAATGCGCAAATGGGGGAAAGCAGCGAGGAACACGGACTGGCGAGAAGTTTCTCGATGGTGTATGAGAGCGTGCTGGTTGGGAACACGACGTATACTGTGCAAGTGATGGCATCAACATTCTCATTGGAGAGACGAGATATACACCTCTCACCTGGATATTTATCCACGCCGTCTGTCAGCCCATCGGGCTCCTGGTGTCGGCATCAACGATGGGGCAGGCGTGAATGACACCACTCAAACCTTGATTTGCGCGATAAATTGATACACAGGCGTAGAGAGTATATGATTACTTTGCGAAGGGACTACTATCTGGAAACCATGGTCAATGTTTCAGTAAAGGGTGAGTCATCGGGTCGTCGTACTTTGCCAACATCAGTTACACTGACCGCACTCAACAATGTCCCCGACTCTTCTTCAATGACAGCGACACTGCTCACGCCTTGCTCACTCATGAGTCGCATGACATCGAGAACCTGGGCCGTGCTAGATGCTGCAACAACCGAAGAGTACATGTGAAGGGAAGGAAGAGTCAGCACGTAGAGCGAGTTTGCGAGGTAAGACTGGAACGCTGGAGTTCGTTTCGCGTAGGCAGAAAACCATGATAGAAGGCCCATATCAGATACCATCCCGAGATACGTGTCGGATGGAAAAGACGAAGATACAAGTACTACGTGCGTTGAGGACAAAACCATGTCAGTAACGGACAGATTTCCCACCTCTGTGGGATCCGCGGGCGAAGACGGCTAGTAAAGATATAATGGTCGCATCGTCGGGCAGAGTCTCGAGAAAGTTCTTCTCGGATAAGTCTATCGCGTATCAAGAGATCGGGAAGGATGGAACATAAGGATACTTACTGCTGACTAGATGGACGGGAACGCGACCAGATCGCGCTGCAGACATGATTTGGTCTGCCCGGGAGTTAGCCTTGAGCTCGTGAAGAGGGATCGTGTGCCGCGTGGCGGCCAAGGTCAGAAATGCATTTACATCAGAGAACTAGGTCATTGTGGGAGGAGAATCCGATTAGAAAGACGGAAATTCGCACATCAAAAAGGCCTAGAAATGGGGAGCTTGTTTGGGCGCCGGGCAGGGCCTTGACTGCTAGACACGAAATATCTTCCTTGAGGAGTACCTGTAGAGATGTATGAGCCTGGAAAGTGGAGGATGAGCGTCAAACTTGCGTCGCAGGCGTCTTCTACTGTGCAGTCCGCGTCCACGGCAACGATACGAGAGTCAATGAGCGCTGCACCCGTAGAGGGTAGTGAACGGCAAGCTAGATGAAGACGTTGACAACGACATACTTCTGGCATGGACGTGCGCCCATGATTCGACCCACAGTTTCTCTGCTTCTGGGCTCGCTGCCGCTGATTGGAGTATGGCGTTTCCCGATGGAGATTCGCGACCAGTCGGGCTTCTGGAATGAGCTACGGGGGTAGTCATTCTCCAGTACGGCGTGGTTGCGATAGGCTGCATGGCCAGGTGGGGAGGATTGGAGGGGGGGATGAAAGTGAGAAATGGAGTTAGGCGGAGTCGGTGGCAGGGGCAGGGGGAAGAGCATGACTGCAATCGCAAGCGTCACGTTTACGTACGGTATCAAGGTTAGTCCACTCCTGCCATGTCCACTGACCTAGTTCCTCCCTACTTCATCCATCCCCTCATACCTGCAGTAACTGCCGGCCATGTCTCGTGTGCACAGGCACTTGGTATGCACGATCTGAACCATGTCGTCTCTCTTACCCGTGTGGTACAGGTTCTGAGGTCTACGTCGGATGCATGAATGGCGAGTTACTGCGGTATGCTCTTCGTACTGAGCCGGATTCCACAAAGGTGAGTCTACTTGGCGTGTACTGACTACGATATGTCATGTTGTCTTGTTCCCTCAGCAGACATCCTATACTCTGCTCTCTCGTCAGGGTCTTCCAAATGGCAAACCCATCGACGAACTTGTCCTCATTCCTTGTATGTCCCGGGCGTTGATTTTGTCTGGTAGGTGCACACTATCACTGCACTCGACGCTACTCAGGACGCACTCAAAGATCGTCAAATTTATTTCTATACTTTGCCTTCGCTCGATCCTGTACCCAATACCAAGCCCATTCGCCATGTGGAGACCTTTGCAGTTGATCAGCACCATCTCTTGCGGGTTGCACCCACGTCGCACGACATCCCGAGCAAGTTGCAACCGGTTGAGTTTTGTGTCATAAAGCGGAGCGCTATTGCGTTATACAGTCTATATGAAGAACGTCTGGTTTTCTCCAGAGTTGGTCCAAGTCGTGATGAAGTCCCAGTGATGCTGACACAGTCCTGATTTATATAGGAGATTCCATTCCAACCAGGAGCTCAGCTGGCACGACGTGCAGGCCAGTACCTCTGTGTTGCCGACAACCAACACTACAACGTCATCGATTTGCTCACTGCCCAGATGTTCCCCGTGCTTCCTGTTAATCAGGCACTGGACGATACGACACTGATTAAGCCATTCATCGTGGTGGTTGGTGAAAACGAGTTTCTCCTTCTCTCGTGGACTGGGGCGAGCACCCTCGGTGTCTTTATCACAGGGGACGGGGATCCTGTAAGGGGAACCTTAGAATGGCCGAATCATCCGCTATCTGTCTGTAAGTCGTGATTCAGCCTGCTTCTACATGGAACAGATCGAGGTCGATAGGTCTGGACTATCCAAACATCACTGCACTCCTGCCCAATGGCACAATAGAGATTCACAGCGTCGAGACTCAGTCGATCATCCAGGTCGTCCCCGCGACTCTGGATGGCGATACTGTTGCCGATCAAAGGGTTGGACTGGTGGCATCTCAGGGCGGGTACATGGTTCCGTTCTCTGAAAACTCTGAGAAGATGCGAAAGACAATGTTGAGGTTTGACAGAAAATAGAGGGGACCATTTCCGGTGTGTTAGTACCCACCCATGCGGATATTCCCTGTTGTTGACTGGCTTATTGCCCGCCGAGAAAGTCGATCCACGTGACTACGTGTCGTGTTGCTTTATGCCGTTTACACATCCACGCTTGACGCGTACAACAAGCACGCCCACCATAGCCTCCTGTGTATCGTTTTCTCATCTTCCTCCTCTCGTGTTTCTTTTTATTTTCCACTTCGCATCTCCTGCGATAAGCACATAGTCATGGACTGTTCACTGTTCACGCCGTTCCACCTTTTAGACGAGTCGGATGAACCTCACACACCCCCTCGTTCTCCTAGTCGCCTTGATTTCTGCTTGGAAAGTCTAGACGGTGGTGGCACCGATCCTGAGGCTGGAGGTGACCTAGAGATGCACGGCCTGGGCTTGGCCTATATGCCATCTCGTGATCACCCGTACCCATTCAATGAAGATGCCTTCATGGTCGGCGTCGCATCTCCAGATTACTCCCATCTTCTAGTGGAGGACTGCAACGGCGATCCCCCACAGGACACAGATTCGCACTCCCATGAAAATGCGGACATATCGTATACGTCCTCCATACCACGAGGACCTCCAATGGATGGGGTCGTCATCGAACCTCGGTCCCCAACACCAGTTCGCCCGCTTTCGGTACAGTTCCATTTCGATGCGCAGGAAGCCAGGCCGCCACTCCGCACCGGGCCACAGAGGCTTAGCTACCCTCATCATGGTTTCTCCCGCAGCGCCCTCCAACAACAAAAAACCCTCTGGAATTCACGACATCAAGAATGGGCCGAATGGCGTTCACGCATGGAACGAGATGAGGCACAAGGGCAGGAATCCGATGCATATGTAGCCTTCGCTCCCGTCCAACCAAACATCATGGAGAGTCCACCGTATATGCGCTCCCCTCCATCAGGGCTAGAGCGCGATCTTGCAAACCGCCCACATAGGGAACACGAACAGGACGTCCACGCTTCCATCTTTCCTCGTGCTGGTGATATCTCCGCACTGAGGGATCCGTACTCTGTTGATATCGACCGTTGTTTTTTTAAGTTTCCCCTGTGGACTCTCCACAAGGTGTTATACATGTTCGATTTGCATCAGAGACTTGCATCGTTGGCACCACTCAGTCCTGCATGCAATTCGGCGCACGCTCAAACGTCCACATCCTCTTCAACGTTGAATTCATACGCGTCGTCGGCCTCTGGAGACGAAGGACCCGAAACCACCCTCGTTGGAGACGATAGCCCAACCCCTTTGAATCAGCTCCCTTGGGAGTCTCTGAAGCACGTTTCTTCTCCGCATGATCCGTCTTCATGGATTCGTTTTTGTGGCTGGGAGCTCTCGTGGTATGCCAGGTGGGAGTTGTTGCTCGGTCTCTTTCAACGCGATCATACCAAGTGTGATGCCCTTGATATGTCCATGAAGTCCACAGAACCCGTCAAATCCAAGGCAGCCCTGTCACCGCCTTCCGAACCGATCTTTCAGTTTAATGCCGGAGAGGACAGCGACAATATTGATGCAGACGAGGACGAAGACTACGGGATGGTCATCCCAGACCCAACTTTCACCGTGGATTTCGACGAAGAATGTGAGAGAGTGTTGGGATTCTTTGGCAGGGAGTCGAAATCCTCGGAGTTGTCCTCGTGAACAAGTGCTTGGTGTATGTCCGAGCAAACGGGGAGTATCGTTTTGTTTGCGTACCATATGTATCTAACCGTGATTACTTTATTGTATACTGGCTATGTTACCAATACATCATGCAAAACGAATTCAGGACCTATTCTTCCCTGAGTCTTCAGGCAAAATCTAGACCTAATAACCAGCGTTTGTCACAGACGCCTGAGAAAACCGTACTTTCATCGATGCACCTAACTTCGTTCATCCAAGATCTGGTTTCGGGGTGTGTGGTTTATACAATAAGTCCAAGTGTAATTCCGCTTTGAACGACCGTCTGCAATTGTTACAGGAGGGCATGTCCCACCTCGTTCACACTGTAGTCTTACATTTAGACTCCGGTCTGCTCACAAAACGCACGCCGCATACATGCGTCTGGACATCTACTGTACGCGGGCTCCTATATCAGATGGGAAATACGACCCGAAGGCAGGAAGATAGCTCGTGTCGTGGGTACCTTTGGATAGAGATGTCATGTGTATTCCCGGTGGTTAGTCCTGTATCCCAAGTGACAGTATCCCTAAGATCCTCAGTTTGAAGTCACCAAGAATCGCATGACCAGAACGACTGTCTTCTGACCTTGAGGTCTTAGGACTGGGTTGAGGGAATCAAGACGATCTCACTTATCGTTGACTACCGATCCAGACAGGAAACCTCGACCTGGGTTTCCTCGAACAGATGAAGACAACAGACCTGGAATGGTAACTAGATGAACAATAGCGTGCCTATCGCTTCATTTACTATTAATCAGATTCGCCCTCATCTGTCCCTAGTTGGACGTACACGGACGCAACGTGCCTCTCACCGGCCTTACACATGTGTGTACCAGCCGTGGCTATGTGGCGCTTTTGGGGACTTGTGAGTGCTGCGATCGTACAGTCACCGGCCAAATTATCTTCGAGGCACAGAAACGGAATATCATACGTGCATGACTTGCAAGCAAAACCCTGCCACCTACTAGGTGATATATAACATCGTGAGCTGCTATGCCCCTGTACGAACAAGCTCTACATAGCGCGCCGTAAACGAGATCTTGGCGAGCTTGACCTATCCACGCCGTACGGTGAGGAATGGTCAATAAAAACTGAGCTCCTTCACCACAAGAGAAAAAAAAAGGTAGACCCACACAACGGTACCACGTCTCATCGTCCGGAAGGTAAGGCAAGTCCGACGCTTTTGCATCTATCGGCACTCTGACTCTCTATCAGTGGGTACTTGCCTCAGCTCGGGCACCGTGGCTCAACATTTACATACCTGAGAAAGAATTTTATGTCGCAGTCGACGCTTTAGCGACGACTTGCGAAGCGCTTCGGCAAGCGTGCTGGTCTTCATAAACTTGGAAAATGCTTTCGAGTTGTCGTACACTGCATCAAGCTGTGCTGTTTCTGTAGTCATCGCGTCTTGCGGCGTCATTCCCAGTGGCAACTGTTCGTGGTGGAAACTTCGCATGAATAAGGTTATTCCTAGGGAACACAAAAACGAGTCACCCTGCCTAGTTTAATCAGCTTTCCAACGATCGGAGCAACGACGACCTCGTCCGCTCCGGAAACACTGCCGTCCTTTTGGGTATTTATCCAGTCAGAGAAGACAGCGACGATGGCGGCTGTATCTCCTGGCGCTAACAATGGTGTCCACGACTCCAGCACATCTCGCACATCCTCAGAATCCATAAGTGCACGAGCGAAGTGGATGCGATCGAATCGAATGCTCGGCATTAAGCCGTATCTGGAGTACTTCCCGCACGTAATATCTTGAGCGAGCGCATCCGCAGCAGTATTGAATACGCGGAACGTGATATCAAGCTCACGAATACGCTTTGCGAATGTTCGTAATTGGTCGGAGAGGAAAAAATACAGACAGCCGTAGATATCTTCAGACTGTGCCCCGTGTTCTTGCCCCGACTTGATGATCTCGTTGGGACTGTACACGCAAAACGACGATATAAGTGTAATAATATCAAAATCGGAAGCCTTCGACTTACTCCCAGGATCCCAATGGGTTCTCGACATTGTCAGAAAGCCAGGTACCACAAGGCGAGAACAGGGAGGTGTTGGGTGCCGTACAGTGGTCACTGGTGATACTGAAAGGAAGAACAACCCCAGATCGCCAAAACGCTATAAATGCAAGGCTATGGCAGGCTTTGAGCCCTGCCAGCGCTCGATTTCTGGTGTCCAGCCGAGCTGGAGTTGCATGGACGCGCTCATATTCGTCCCGCGCTAGTGACGTTGACAGTGTGGGGCCTGCAGTATACAACAGATGGTCTGTTATTTCCTGAGGCACCAAACAAGCCAATTTCGCGCGTCGACCCAGGTCAAAGAAGAGAGGTTCTGTTCTATTGGTATGATGCTGCAAAATCAATACCAGTAAAGCGAGGATACGAAGACGGTACTCCTCTGGTAAGAAGACAGAGTACCAAAAATGCAGTGCGATGTCGGCAGCGACCGCCTCGTTAGGCATTGCGCCAAGAATCAGAAGTAATACGATATTGCGCGATACAATGGTCTTCGAATTGTCGTTGAGCAAGAAGTGAAGACGTCCTTGATAGTCGGACGGCAGTGCGTTGACTGTGCGTACGACATTTCGGAGGTCCCCAGAAGCTAGTTTTGGCGGGGTTTGAGAATGGAGGGCAGGGCCCGAGGGACATCAACCCACCAATAGAGGCCAGAGAAAAATCTCTCTCCTTGTCCTCTTCGTTGTGTCTGAGATTAATGATGTCCACTGCAGGCAAGTTTCGTGATCTATTTGACAAGCTAGTCAGTTGGAGAATATCTCTACGAAGATCTAGAGCGAACATCGGCGTGAACATCGGCGTGGTTTCTTCGCGAAGAGGTGGCATTGAAGAACATTGATTCTCGTCCTGAGGGCCAGGAACTCGGAAGGCGCTGGAACCAGAAAAAACACCACAGTCTGCCATTGGTCAGCATCTGAAAGCACGCCGAGAGTATAAACGCACCTCGTCTATGGACATTCCTGTGTTCTCTCACACATTTCTTCGAGGTATTGACGTTATTCATGTCATCGGAGACCAGCACCTCAGGTCGGGCCTCACCTGTGAACAGTATGACACCAGTTTGCATCTGCCACAAGGTAACCTGGCAAGTTTCGAGCAACGGTTCGTGCAGGGTAGCGCCTCGAGGGGCGAAAATGTGAGTGGTATCACGGTGTCCTCAATCGCACTGCCATAGATATCGCAGTCAGACACCGAAAATAAGCTCAGCGGGTCATTTGACTTGAGGAGGGCACTGAATGCACGTTTCGCAGAGGAGGGTTCGCAAGAATCAGTCATGGAATATGGGACGTCTCGCACGCTCTGTGGTGAGTTTTTCCGGGCGCAATCGATATCACCGATCACCACGACCTCCACGAGGTGTTTGGCCTCCCCTAGTAGTATTGCTGGTCTCAACGTTAGTCTCTGCTAGGAATGGAGGCGCTTCAATGGGAATATAGCGGCATAAGTTGGATCCATAATATTCGACACCTCAATAATACGGTCAAATCAAGTGGTGGACAGAATACCACTCTCTATAAAGTCGTCCTGAAAGATTCGTGCGCCTGTGGAACGAGATATCGGGCTGACGTATGTGACGAGCAAACGCTTGAAAATGCAACTGGTCCTGCAGGAAGACGTAAAGACCTCCTAGACATCTTCAGAGCGAGCGGCATGTGCCTTTTCCGCGTAGAAAACCTTATCATTGCCAAAGGTCATGTTGCCGTTCAATGCTGGTCTCTAAAAAAACTGAAATGTACTCCCAAGATCCAGGGGGCCCGCAAAATTAGCCTGCAGCCGATGTTACCTGCGAAAAAAAAGGGGATCGAGCACGTTGAAGTGGGTGTCGAGAGCTGTCAGGGAATGCTGACAGAAGGAGAAGAGACAGACGTTAACGAACCAATCGATAGCCTGGCTTGGGTTATATGCACGAATTCTTTGGCTGTCGTCATATCGTTTTTGGTGAGAAAACTAGGTTTATGACCCTCAGTAGTCCGACAAGGCTTCCGGTTACTCGATCTGATAGGGTATGGGCAATCCACTCGTAGATTAGAATGGTCAAGTTCACGGGCAAGTTAGCACTGACATTGTTTGTCGATAGATCAACGAGCCATTGACATTCCTACCGCCACTACGCAATAACATCTAACAGTGCCCCCAAAATAGTGCATACCTTGGAGCAATAAGATAATAGCCAGCAGGAACTCCAAGATAGTTTTTCTGGCTTCCGCAGACGGTATATTTATTCATGTTAACGTGGAATACGTTTAACGGTGGGAACCTAGGGCCCTGCTCACCGCACTATCCGTCGTTCCCTTCCAGCCTCGGAGGAGTGGACCAGAATCTTGGAGAGGGGGTGTGCGAACATCGAAACTCACCGATTGACGCTGAGGGAAGAGTGGGGGCTAAAAGATGAGATCGATCGACTGAGATCAATAGGATAGTTCCGTCCTTTATACCTACACCTTGCCTCCGACGTGCGGTGGAACCTTCGTCATCCAAAACATCCAAACATGTAGAGGGTTCAGCCCCCTCCACTTTAGGTATTCCCTGTGGACGTCACAGTAGGTTAGATTCGACGGGACGCCATAAAACCAGTCTATTTAATCCTGGAAGAAGTCGGAGGAGTACGATGGACTCCTGCTGAAAAGACCTGTCCACGGCGAACAAGGCTCAATGCACGTAGTATATCGTGTCCAGTGCGCTATAGGTCGAAGGCTGTTTTATAGTGACTAATTCGATCGTGGGTGTCGCTTTCGGAGGATCACGCACAACTTTTTACTTGGCGATTAGTTGGGCACATCGTCGACCAACCATTACACCTTGGTACTACCTTTCGAATCCCAAGGCTCCAAAGACAATCCGATACATAATAGCCATGCTTGTTGCTGTTGGAAGCGAAACCCTAGGACTCGCGGTCCCACCGTTTACCCAGCATGCCATCTCCGTTTCTCTTCCCACTTGGAGGGATAATGTCGGTTATGAAGAGGGGGAGAAACGCGTTGTGGATTCGATGGTTTCGGGATATCCGCGCTTCTTCATACATCCAAGTATCCAAAAGGTACGTAACATTTTACCATCCACCATGTCTTCCCCGTCTTCATTCCGTTCAGCTCGCACGTATCTGTGGACAGAAATTCGGGATTAACGGAGAGGATTGTCTGCTATTTCCTTCCAAAAAGATTGCAGACCAGTGCCGAACATTCATGCTTCACCGAGCCGCACATACGGGTACCCAAGCACACGTCAGACTTGTCCAATACTCCATCTGTCCCGAAGACTCTTCTCTACGGACAGGTCCATGTGCCGAGTTGCATATCGCATTATTTCCCGCGAACATCTTCCCTGTTGCGAAGCAATTTTGGCAACACACCGGTCTGGGTATCTCCTCTCGCTTCGCCGAGAGTTGCCTCTCTTTTTTGCCTGGCCAAGATAAACAAAACCCACAACCATCCGCATCCCCACCAAGCTCGCCAACCTGTCTATCCCCTAGAGCTTCCAATAAGCATTATTTAGTTAAGCGGCCGGCAGCCGAGATACCGTCTGAAGTCAACAGGTCGCCAACTGTCACCATACCTTCGGACGGGCTGAGCAAGGATCAAAGCATATACCTCGAAGAACGATATGGACGTAACCTACCTCTCAGTGCTGTCGTACTCGCAAAGCGCGCCCTTCGGAGACGTATAGCAGGCGTTCTTTTAAGGGACAATGTGCAAGACGGTCCACAGGGACCTTGCGCTGGTACACAGGATATCGAGGTTGGACCGAGCAGTAGAGGTGTTCAAGATGTCAGTGAAGATGACGTGTTTCTTTATCCCACAGGGATGTCCGCAGTTTGGAACGCCCACCAGCTCTGTCTACGATCACGGCCTTTAGCCAAGAGTGTTTGTTTCGGGTAAGCCTGCATCCTTCATAAGCTAGTTGCTAAAGCTCTCTGACTCATAGATTTCCGTACACTGATACACTCAAAATTCTGGAAAAATGGGGTCCAGGGGCGTATTTTTTTGGTAATGGGCTTGACTCAGACATCGATACCCTGGAAGGACTCCTTACTGAAGAATACAGTCGAGATTCAACGAAACCTCCAATTCTTGCCCTTTTCACCGAGTTTCCATCGAATCCGCTTCTACGCTCAGCGGATATGCCCCGCCTTAAGGCGTTGGCGGATAAATACGGATTTTTGCTAGTCGTCGATGACACTATTGGGAACTTCATCAATGTCGAGGTACTACCATACACAGACATTGTCGTTACTAGCCTATCAAAGATCTTTAGTGGTCACGCCAATGCCATGGGTGGGAGGTATGTCGAATTCAAGTGTCTGATCTGGCTCATAACTCATGTATACGTTCAGCCTCGTCCTCAATCCAAAAGGGCCTCATTATGCAGCTTTAAAAAGTCATATGGCCACCTACGAGGATACGTACTTTAGTGAAGATGCTCTCTTCATGGAACGCAATTCGCGTGATTTTGCTCAGCGTATTCGAACTGTCGATGACAACACTCAGGCGATTTGTACATTCTTGCGCTTGCGTTCCGCCGCTGGGGGCCTATCGTCAGCCGTCATAAAAGAGGTCTTTTACCCAAAGTATTCAACACCCACCAACTACCTACGGTGTAAACTCCCTGAAGGTGGCTATGGTGGATTATTCTCCCTCACGTTCACGTCTTTGGACGCATCGAAGGCGTTTTTTGACGCCTTGCCCTGCCAGAAGGGCCCAAGTCTCGGAACAAGTTTTACTCTGGCTTGCCCATACACGATCCTTGCTCACTACGCTGAACTGGAATGGGCGGCGCAGTATGGGGTTGAGGAGGGATTAGTGCGGATCAGTGTTGGCGTGGAAGACAAGGATTTACTTCTACGTTCATTTGATACGGCCTTGAGGGCCGCAGAATCCACAAGATAGTGTATCCGCTTTCCATACCCGAGATCTCTTTTCTCCTGCTCGCATTGGTCTTACGCTCAGTTAGAAATTGTATGCTGGTGTCACTGTAATACTCGCAGAAATTGCAACCAGGCCTAGATTCAACTCTGCCCCACCGATCACTGTGTCGACAGAAGGGAATGTCGCATAGGACTTTACAATAAAGCAATTATTCAGTCTATGAGACAGAACCTTCACCCCCCATAGCGGTGACCAGTCTCGCACATCATATGTTGCTATAGGAATCAAGCTCAAAGATTTACTATTGTATTTCTACCCCATCTGACGGTCGAGTTCGTACATGGACACAACGGTGCCTCTCAAAAAATGCACCAAGGTTTATCATTCACCTGACTAGATCAAACTGACATAGCCTGCGATCGCGGAGGGAGTTCGGTCGCCTGTCCTAAATATTACGCGTTGTTTTGATGTCACCTTGTGCTTGATTATCTCTCTAGGCTTACGGAACGTGTAACAGTCAGTATCCAGCATCCTCGGATATGCCTGCTTGCCCTGGATGAAGCAAGGGAACAATGATGACGCCTGATTGAACTAAACTGACACCAGAACCTTCGTTTCAGAGAGCGTCCGTTGATACATGTAGGCTCACAGAGTACTGCTTTTTACCTGACCGTAAAAAAAGTGACACGCAGCCTCGCAAGGCTGGGAGCATCCTCGTGACAGTAGAGACCATTCAGTGCTCTGAGGACACGGGTTTGTCAAAGTTGGTAATGACAGATCACGACGGCAGGCCAATGCCTAACCGTTCGACGCCTACCTCCGGTACGTGATGTCCATGAGATCTATGGTTTTACCTTCAGCCGACAAGATCAAGTACGCATGCTGCTTATGGTCGGATTTATTCAATATTTCTCGCAAGTGCATGACTATTCACTCCGCAAGTTATCGCTATTAGAACTTGGCATGGCCGACCAGACAAGAAACCCGAAGTGCCCACGCGGCACCTTAATATACATGAATCCGGTCTTGAGTTTGGGGTAAATCACCTCACAAACAGTTCTTTCCCAGCTTCCTAACTCATGAAGGAGGGCAGAACGTGACGGTATACTCGGCATTGAGATTTGAAGGACAGGTCCAGAGCGCTGTGCCACTCGATTCGTCATAGGCATAGCAGTACGAGTTCGGACAGTTGTCCTCTGTCATGAAACCGTGTCGTTAGAACAAATCATAGCCAGGGGCTGATAACGAAAAAAAAAAATACACACTGAAATAGCTATAGTACTGAACACCCGAGGAAGGACAGGTCGCGGGTGTGTTGTATTGGCCGGTACAACAATTTGGTGAGTTGGCTAGAGAAATGTGAATTAGGAAATCCCACACTGAATATGTGATTACCCACATGGGTCGCCATCTAGGTTGGCCTCGCAAGCACTCTTGCATCCGACGGGGAAGCCGGTGGAGTCAAAGGGACCTATGAGTGGTGAAGGACCTACATGTCACATTAATCATTTTGACCAATGGGAGACGAATAATATGAACAGTTTGGGCCGAGATCTACCGGGCAATTTGCAACACCGCAGCCAACATTGTTCGTGATAGCGAGGGGCAAATTGTATCCGTCGACAAGGGAAACTAAGGTCGAAGATCAGGGCAAGACTCACAGTATCTGAGAGTACGAACCGTCGTAGTAGTCGGTACCACCAGAACCAAGCGTGAATTCCGCCAACGAGGCAGGAGGGACACCCTGCATTCACAGATGAATCAGATATCCACGAGAGAAAACGACAACCCAGACCGGATCAGTACACGTCAAACCACCGTTGCAACCTCCATCAATGCAAGAATTAGGACCAGGGTTAACACTAAAGTCACAATCACGACGACCCTGGAGAAGAAACATGAGATTGCTGGGGTTCCTTTCATCCTCTAACGCACCCAGATTCTGGCGGCAGTCCAGTCACTCGGGACCTGAAAAGTCGAAACATCAATAGCCATGAAGAGGAGAGGTAAAAAAAAGAAAGAACCTGGAAAGTCACTGAGGTGTACGCTGCGGCTGCCCATCTTTAAAAAGGGTTAGTATCCACGGAAACTCAAGGGATGGACATACCCAGTAGGATAGTTTGGAGCAGCTCCCGAGCCCGTGTACATGGCAGGCCTCGAAAGATTTTCAGTAAGAACCCTGTCTCTCACAGGATCATGCATACCAGATGGTGAAAGGGCAGCCATTGTACACGACAAAGGTGCGTTGCGCCAAGGCTTCCGATAGGAAAACGAGAGATGAAATCAACGTCAGTTTCAGCATGACAAATAGCAGATTCTTTTGCTGCACGACTCGATCATGCCAGCTGCCCTTTATACTTTGTGCAGAGATTTCGTGGCAACTTATATCCTCGCTTGGTCACCTGTCGGCACGAGAGCCATGTTCCAAATAGCACTTGGATAGTAAAATTGGTATGCCCTGCGAGCTCACGTCGCATCCCCATGTGCCCCATGTGGACACGCAATTCGCAGCCACCAGCAACTGTAGCCGAGAATCACCGCTGTGTTTTTAGATCGCCGAGACAGTATGGAGTTGGAGAGTGTTCGGATCTCGGCTTCGTCATGTGGCTCGTAGCTCATGCCCCTATTGATTGGAGAATGGACACCTCCCGAATGACTGCCGTGTCTACATGGCGTTATAAAGGGATAATGACGACCCTGGAGGACTTTGAACGGTGCACATGTTGCAGTCGGACAATGGAGGCAGGTTGGTCTCTCAACATACAGGAAATATGTGGTGGGTAATGGTCCATATGCCCCGTATGTAACAGCGATCGAAATGATCCGGAAAGGACACGAACACCCGTCGCACGGTCGCACTACTGGGATCTGGGCTAGGAAACGTGGGGTTGTAGCTGCCATGCCAGAACTCCATTCCCACCTGCATGCCAGGTTAGTCATTGAGGGACCTCCTGGATGCAGTGTGGTCTTCTCTCCCCCCCAGCCAATTTGGCCACAAAATGCCCATTGCCTTCTCTTCCTTTCTTCATTAACAAACACAAGGGAGAATCCACTAACAACACTGACAAAATCTTTGTCATCTCTGAAGATAATAAGCCTGGGAGCTTCACACAGCTAAGCAAAGGTTTGCTGATTATCACACTGATTGTATCTATACCCTAGAACTCTGGGAGACAGACAAGCAGCCAGAAAGAATAACCATGCAGATAGCAGGCTGGAATGATTCTCCAGGTATGCATTGTTTGATCCACATTTCTATTTGATTACTTACTATTTTACCACTAGATGAAGGCATCCAAGCACAGCAACCCCTTATTAAAGACTGTGTTGCCACATGTCCAACAGGATACAATTGAAATAATTGATGTTGATAAAACTTCAATAGTTTGGTGGGTACAGTGTAGCCATAATATTGACCACTTTTTCAGTGAAATATACACTTGGACCAGTAATGGCAAGAAATATTATAACTGCCATTTTTGTTCATGAGTTATCATTCTTATTATGTTACTTGTTACTGATAATATTCTATACTAGCAAACCAAATGCTCCATATATCTTGGTTGCTAAAGTATTCACATTGCAGTGACATCTAGAATCTACTCACAAGGTATGTATTTTCATTCTTTGTTTGCTATGCTAGCACTAACAAGTCTTGAAAAAAATAATAAATCCAAACTCATTCAACAAACATAGCTTGATTCCTACCTTCAGCCTACTATCTCTGGAGCTAAAGCTCTCCCATATACAAATGATTATTTTCACATGGTAGCAGTACAGTGGCTTGTATCCACTGATTAGATCTGTATGCTATCTCTACATAGTTTGTCTCTCTTGCTTATACTTCATATCAGCCAATATCTACACCAGAGCATTCCATTTACTGAAACATGATTATTATTGCTGCAACAGCCTCAAAAGATATCCATATTCCATTACACAAGGTTACCTGTGATATTATTTACTGTCATATCCCATATTCCAAACTTAATTTCAATCTGGCTTTTACTTGGTTTTTTACACTCAGTGCTTGCCAATAGGGTATACTAGCTCTTGATTTCCTTCATGCATCTCCAGTCCTTTTGCTACTACTCCATTTTACTTTAGTTGTGCTTGTGCTTTTTCTGTACTAGCAATATTACAGCTGCTCTGACCCTTTGTTTTATTTTCACTCTATTTTGTTTTCAGCTTTGTCTTATTTTCAGTCATTTAGTACAACTTTGTTTTTACCTTGTCCTTTTTGGACTATTCCACTTCACCTCTGTACTCTTTCTTGCTCTTGTTCCTTTCATGTTTCTATTTTGCCTTTTATATCTTTTTACCATCTTTCAGTTTCAGACTAAAATACCTTGATGCTGTCATTGCTGATATATTCATTTGTCTTCAAGATGTATTGGCACCTGCCTTTGCTTTTAAGACAACTCCAGTCTCATCTTTTCTTCTTGCTTGGTGTTATACTGCAAGACTTTGAGCAACCACACCTATAGCCTTGGTGTGTGCTCCTGCTACTGCTAGAGGTTCTGCTGAAGCCTAATCTTTGAACTAGAGGCTAGGAGAACTAGGCAAGAGGGATTCTGAGTCAAGGGACTTATGAAAACCCTAGAGGTTCAAGTGCACAAGACTAGAAACTCCAGCTTGGACTTGCACCCCTTTTATACTATTGCATCTTGAACACAGACCAGGAGAGTGTGCCCTGCCCTACAGTAGTGTACAATAAGCTGCCCAATGGCAGAAAGAGAGTGAAAGTCTAGAAATACATGAGAGAAACAGGTGGTATGAGATCATAGGCTAGATTAGCTTAGATCTAGTAAAGTATGAAGTGGTGAAGGTGTGAAATGTGAAATAGTGAAGATGTGACATGGTGACATGGTGAAGGTATGATATGGTCACATGATGTGATCATGTGAAGAGTTAATGGAAAATGCAACAGGATAAAAAATGAAGTAAAAGGGAAAATATGCATTATAATACTTAGATCTTTTTGCTACTCTAGAACAATAAGTACTATAACTCCTATATGGTACTGTAGTTTGAATATTGACAAAAATATCCCTGTCTTAAGTTTATCCTCACTTTAACTAAACTTTCAAGCTTATCCTCTAAATCTCTAGTTTATTTTAAAGTAACTTTAGACCTTGATGGAATTCTCAAGGAAATTCTAAGGGCTTGTTTTTATTATAACTAGGCTTAACAATTCTTGTCTTGCTTGTCCTTTATGTTAAGCCATGAGACTGCTCTTTTCTCTTTCTCTGACTTCTTTGTAAATTGGAACATTAGTTTATGCAAGAGTGCATTATATAAGATAAAGCCAAGTTCCATCTGTTACAATTTTGGCTTGATGCCAAGAGTAACGAGATGAAAAGTCAGAGAACAAGAGTGGAACACTACTAACTCCAATTTTGGGGACTAGGCAAGAAAGATATGACTTAGAATAATGCTCTATAGGAGCAGAGCATGCTAGACTTTACTAGAGATTACTCAATAGCCAAGAAAGGGCTATAGCACAAGTGTTCAAGTCTAAGGACTTGAAACACAAGGCTGCCTTATTAAGTATATGTGTACAAATTAAGCTATGCTACTAAATAAGGTAAACTTCTAAATAAGTAAGAAAGTAAAGACATGAAACAAAGAGTGGAAGTAAAAAGTAGATAAGTACAATGGCAGAATAGTAAAAATAAATGTGGACATAACACTGTCTAACCCAAGGAAGGCTCCCTTCAACCTTCTGGAATCTTCAGACTTCTTTGAAAGTCCCTGGAGCTATGCTCCTATCTACAGATTAAGCATCATTAGTAGGCTCAACCTAGGAGTTTGTTTTGAAGCCCTCTCTTATTGTTACTCTGAATTCTAATAGTATCTTGCATCTAGAGTTATTCCCTTTAGCCTTTCTATAGCCTAGTAGCATGTTTGGCTTGGAAAATCTTTTAGCATCCCCAGAATTAGATCTAACAGTGAAGCAACTAGGTTGCTATAAGTCATGACTTTAAGCAGTTTTGATATTCTTTTACTATTCAAGGAAAGAAAGAAATTGTTATGCAAATACCTAATAATAGATCATTAGTAGATAAATAACACCATTGGAGAGCTACTAAACTCCTGCACAGAGTAGTGCTGTGCAAGGTCATATTAGCCTCACTTGTGATGCATGGAAGGCCACAAATGTTAATGCTTATTTTGCTATTATAGGCTCATGGATTAAGAAGCTGTCTCCTGGTGCCTGGGCCATCAAATCAGCACTTCTGGGATTTATTCAAATAAACAATGTCCATAATGGGGTCAACCTTGAAGAAGCCCTTTTCTGGGTTATTGAGTGATTGAGCATATTAGACAAGGTCCATGAACTATTCTGTTACATACACTATATCCCTACAAGATGTCCATAGATTAGGCATGTCACTTATGAAAATGCCACAAATATGGATTCAATGCTGACTGAATTTGCCACTTATATTAAGCAGGCCACTAGTGAGCCATAAAATGCATGTCAATGGTATGTTTGGTAAGTTCTTACTCAACTGCATGATAACTTACTTACCTTCTGCTATTTTATAGGTGTCTTGCTCATATTATCAATCTTGCAACACAAGCTTTGCTCAAGATACACAGCAAGTCAAAGGCATATGATTCAAGCAATTCTGATATGGATATTGTTGTGATCTGTGGTAATTAATGTGATGATGTTGAACTAACATGCATGATTAGTGTTAAGAAATAATCATTAGCCAAGTGCAAACAATTATTTAACTTAATTCAATTGTATGCAAAAGAAGAAAGTGTAGCCACTGGTACTAACAAACCTCTGCAACTGCTACTTGACATACTGGTTAGGTGATTATTAACATATATCATGCTTGATTGAGCAGAGAAACCTAAAGAGGTGCACTATCATATGAATGGTCCTATTTGGGCTGCTAATAAGCTTAGGCTATTGATATCTTTGTCTGTGAAATTAGTTATGCAGAGAAGGACTGCACAAAGTGTCAAAAGTTAAATGATCTCCAACTGACAGATGATGAATGGAAGCACCTGCATAAACTACTCACTCTCCTTAGCTTTGCAGAGCATGCATAGCACTCTTTCACTTTTGACAGTGGTCCCACAATTCACCTCACACTGCCAGCAATAGAGGCACTTCACAAAGCTTGGAACACACTATACAAAGTCAAGCTATAAAGATTTTTTGCCTGCACTTAAGGCTGGTATTATAAAGCTGGCTTACTACTATAAGTGAACTGCAGATTCTGATATATATATTTTGGCTATGCATAAGTTTATTCTTGAGAGTTAACCCTGGATAACTCTGCATAGTTCTTGATCCTGTACAAAAGAATTACCATATATGCAAGTACTGGGGACCTGACTTGCACAAAAAGGCCATTGAGTATGCCAAAGAATTGATGGGCACTTACTGCAGTTGTTTGATTGACCAAGTTACTAAGAAAGTAGTATAGTACAGAAAGTGCTCTCAGAACTACACCATGTAGGCCATGATAAATCCAAGGAACAGGGCAAGTCCATGAACATATATGGAAAAATTAAGCTGCTTCTTTGGAAGCTATCTGATAATAACAATAATGATGATAACATGTATGTTGCATCAACAGCTGCATAGGCTGACCTCTACTAGCCATGGCTAAAGGGGTTCCATGCTTATTTAAGTTCTCAGGGCCATATAGTGCCAGGTATATCAACTGTTCAATGGTGGGGGCTAAATGGCAGTTGTTATCCAGTCTGGGCTTTACTTGCACATAACTACCTCTCTGTAATGGTAACTTCAGTTTCAAGCAAGCATGCATTCTCCTCAGCCAGAATTACCATTAGCATGCTGCAGAATCACTTGAAGGCAGACATTGTTGAGGCTTTACAATGCCTCAAGTCCTTTTTATAAAATAAAATGCTGTTTTATTACCATGATATGTTATCTGCAATAATGGAATTGTCTGCTGACATGGGGCTTGATCAGGTAAAGAAGGGTCTTGGAGATGATTTTGAGGCATTGCATGATTTAAATGAAGATGATGATCTCATTGTTATAAATATCAATTAAGAATAGTAATAATACATATGATTTTCTATTTAAGCCATTCTCACTGTGCCATCCCTGTCCATAGCTTGCAAATGTAAGCATAATAATGTGCTCATGTTTGCACTCACATATCATTGTCCTTACCATCCACATGCTATCACATTTTTCCACTTGCCATGCTACCCTTGCTCTCAGTATACCCTGCATATGTGCCAGTGCAAGCTTGCCCCTCTAGTTCTGATCACTTCCCTTTTCCTGTCCTTGCCATTTTTGGGTTGCTCTTGCCCACATCTTATGTTGGACCCCTTTCTTATTCCCTTGTGTGCATGCTTGCATGCACCCTTTTGCACATTCACAGCCTTTGGATGCATAATAGAATAAAAGCAAGCTTGCCTTGCATAGCACTATATTGACTGCCTAGGCTGGGGCTCAGGCCTTAACTTTATCAAGCCTGAGCCCTTCAAAGCTGGGCCTGAGACAGGGCTTTCAAGCTGATCCAGGCCTAAATAACTCTACAGAGAAAAAGGTAGTAGATAATACAATACTTAAGACCAGCAATATTAGCAAGATATATGAGGATCTTCAGCTGTGCTCTAGTGAATAGTTTTGCAGAACTAGGATATGGAATATGCATTAATAAGATTTCACATGCTGCAGGCCCATTTTCAGTAAATTGTACTTAGTATTACAATTTATTTTTCACTTTTCTTTATTTTTACCCACTTTGCACTTTTCACTTTGACTCTTCACATGTCACATCATGTGACCATGGTAACCCTTACCATTTCACTCTTTCACATCTTTACATGTCACAGTCTAGACTGGTCTAGGCCATAACATCATAGCATTGCAGTTATTATATGGTACTGCTAAGGTACTTATTCTTTTAATGCCATTGGATGGCTTACTGTAGCATAGTTTAGGGCAGACTATAGTTACTTGGTCTGTGCACACTGTTGTAGCATATATAAAGGGCTGGCACAAGCTGGGATTTCCCAGTCTTGCATACTTGAGCTTTATACTTTATATAAAGCCTTGAATCTTCTTTTATTTCTTTTTGCCTAGTTCTCAGTGGATCTAGTTCAAACCACTGCTAAGGTTGTGCTCACCAGCTTCAACATCAAGAAATGAGGACAGGACAGCAAGCTGCCATTTCACTCAGAGAGTATGAAATAGAGGAATTAAACAGGTTCTTCACATGCTCTATATCATAGGAACCAATCTTTGAGAGAAAATGAACTTCAAATAAGATAGTTATGACCAAAAATGTATTAATATAATTGCAGGAGCTCCCCATGACTGGCAACAAGGATTCTATCATTTTGTCATATTAC
>JBBPJW010000152.1:0-52099 GCA_038088935.1 Pulveroboletus aff. viridisquamosus
CGGTGGGCGACATGGCGCAGAACATGTCGGGTCTGGCGCATTGATTGATCGAGGATATTAGCGCACGACATCTGGCCTAGGACAGGGTTTCCGAGGGTAAGTAAAATGGTCGTCATCCAAGACTGATGAGTGCCGAAATTTTGTTGGCGCGAATGGTTGTACGTGGAGTGGGCACTTGAGGGCACTTGACCCTTGCAGGTCGCCCATCACCGCGGTTTGCCTATTCGACGGGTAGGTACATATCCGGACAGACACGGCAGATCCAATATATTTCGAGTGTCACAAGAAAACAGAGACCGTAAGGAGCAATCATGAATGTCACCGAATACCTAGTCAAGGCCCTCAATGACTAGGCCCGATGTCACGGGCAAGCGAGTTCACAGGTTTCCACGGCGACAAGAAATGGGGGTCGGGAATAAGGCATGACGGCTGGTAGCCAGAGTCCCGACCTTTGCCGCTGATATCTTAAGACAACTGCGCGACAAGGACACCGGCGTTACTTGGGTCAGCTTGGGTAGGTATGGCATGCCTAAAGGAGCATGGTAAGTTGACATCGGAGGTCGTGGCGTGCTGTGGTTCACTCCTCACCTTCTCATGAAATCCTCGACAGCAGGCTTGATCTTGGCGATATGGCCGTCCGAATGCAGTCCCTTCCCTAGAATAGTCATTGAGTGCTGTCGACAATGTCTTGCTGTCAGTGGTGCAACTTGCCAACGATGAGCCTCATCTCGGTGTCGCCTCTTTGGCGGGCCTCTCGAATGCTCGTGTCGACGTACGAGACCGCCTCTTTGACATACAGGCCATGGAGATCGACTTCCCCGGGTTTACTATCCTGTCGGGCGTCGTCTGAATCAAGAGAAAAAGAGACAACGGTCCGCGAGGCCACACCAGGTTATTTTCTAGCCAAAGTTACAGGGTCTAGCACGGCTCTGGGCAGATACGGAATTGCTCTCACGTCTGAATATCCATCCACTGGCTTCGGCGTTGAGGCCCTCCATGGTGCGTTCGTGTTGTTTCCCTTTTTCAGAGAGCACCTTTGCGCGGCCGCCATCGCCCCGACTGTAGGCTTCATGACTTTCTTGAAAACACTGTGCCATCAGGTCCCCGTGCTCGTTCGCTTTGGCGCGGAGGACCATATAGTGCTCGTCATGCTGATTGACTTGGTTCTGGTCCTTGAGAGGGGCAACTCACGCTCTTGAAAGCGATAAAATGTCTGGGGCAGGCGTACCTCTCCATGCTCTGGACGAGATATTGGCTTCGGTCCTTGCACCTGTGTATGGGTGTGTCAAGGGGACTATCTCGTTGGTGCTGCATTCTATCGGAGAGCATCGCGCGGGACAACACTCACTGAATAGTCGAGTTCAGATACCACGGGTTGCTCCGGGCGCGTGGTCGCCGTTTGCTGGTGGGGTGGCCGTCGAGCCTGCAATTTCTGGTGTTCGACGGGCGGCTGTTCTTCGGTCGTTGAACCACCACACAAGATTTTCACCAGAGCAAGGAGGATATCCATCAGACCAGCCATGGCGAACGTTGGGCGTATTCAATGATTGAATGAGCAACCTCAACAACCGCCTGCGTTAGTAGTCCACGCGTGCTCCACAAGGCGATACCATCAGTGGACATACAAATAAAGGCTATTCACATTGGGAATTACGACACGATTCAACCCGACGACACGGACGTTCGGCGAACACATTCCCTTGACCACTAGTCATCCAACTCAGATCTCTAGCCCCACAAGAATATACGCTGGGTTAACCTGGAAGGGTGGTTTAGTGACAACACTTCCACCGACGTACATGAGTGAGTGCAAAAGGTCGTTGAGCCCATTGAACGACTTGTCGAGAGCGATCACGAGTGCGGAACATTGCAAATGTTCATCAGCAAGCTCCAAGAGGGCGACGATACTGCGTGATTTTGATGTCAGTGAAATACTACTTCGGTGGTACGAAAATTCACCTTTCGCGGAGGCTGACGACCGGGGCATTTCTACCGTCGACATAAAGGGTCTTCGGCTGGTCACGCAATTCGAGCACGACCCCGTCGAAACTGGCCCCCATGTTTGGGACAGAGACAACGACGCTTTTAGCAAAAGGTAAAATGCTCAATCCGTTACAAGGAAAGATGTTCAAGAGAAGGTCAAGAGCATCCCTTGAATGCTCGGTGAATATACCATGAGCATCGCTCGCGTCGCTGTCGTCTGGGGTCAATGGTGGAGTGGGAAGACTACAAGAAGAACTGGATCTTGCGGGGATGAATCTTGGTGCCACAGTGATCGGGATTCGGGTGCTGGGGAAACGACTATTAATCGGACTTGTTGCTTTCTCGGGAGGGGAAGGTGAAAACGATGAATCGGGAGATTGGGAAATTATAGGCGCCAGACCGCCTGTCACACAGTCTGACGACCCTCTGTCCGGAGGGCATTTTGCACTAGGGATGTCAAAAGCGCCACTGTAGGCGGATAAGTTGAGATGGACGATTCGCGACAACAAGAAAACGTACTCTGGGTCCGCCAGAGAACGCGGTAGAGTAATAGTACATGTCGTTGGTGCCTTGGATGTGGCAGACAGCAAGTACCCTTGGAGTGTTGTCGGAAGTGAGTGCCCCATCTCCAACGGCGTGACGGCCGTTGCTAAACAAGGAGGTGTAAGAAAAGATATGTGTTGGATGGGGACATACGAACGTGGGGCGAAGACTAAATTGCTGTTGCGTACGATTGGAGATAGAAGACTGCGACATGTTCTTCCAACGTGACTGCGGAGATGGGCGATAGAAATGTGCTATAGGCACAGGCATATGAGTGTTGTTGGTGGTGTCGGGAAGAGGAGAACAAGTACCTTGCTTGTCGCGAGTGCAGTAGAGAGCAGCTAGATGATGCTGGTGCTGGTGTAAGGGTTGGCGGCGACGGCACCACCATGCTATATCGGATCTTGTCGTGTCCCCCGACACCCCGATGTCGGTCGACGTCGCCCTCCAAATGCTCATCACGGAGAGGACCTGCTCAAGCTCAAAAGAGGCCCGATGATATCAATCGCATGCGTCTCGACGTCGTTCTCGTGGCTGGCGCTGACCGTCGAACGGCGAGCGACAGGCCACAGAGGCAGTGTCTGGGGTCATCGGGGCAAGTTCAGGGCAGGCCGTGGCTCCTTCCGCGTGCATTCAGAATATCGACAGTCCAACAGCTAACTCAACGCCGCCAACTTGAACAGTGAGTATCTCCTCTCCATTCACCCTCTCCGCAGAGACAACATACCCTGTATCGCGATCCTCGCAAGCACTGGACGCGATCTGGCAGCTTCCAGTTGGATGTCCCTCTGCCATACTGGATGTCACGCTTTGCTGATTTTGTGAACACAGCACCTTTTGCGAACGAATATGGCCGATGCAGCACGAGGGAGGGGTGGATTCGGACGAGGCCGCGGTGAGCGTGGTCGAGGTCGTCGTGGTCCACGCCGTGGAGGTCGCAAGGACGAAGAAAAGGATTGGTGGGTAGTGAGACCCTTGCTTTGGGAAGCAGTTTGACCGAATATGCGCAGGGTCCCTGTCACCAAGCTTGGACGTCTAGTCAAGGATGGGAAAATCAAGTCTCTGGAAGAAATTTATCTCTTCTCCCTACCCGTGAAAGAATACCAGATCGTTGATTTCTTCCTACCAAAACTCAAGGACGAAGTTATGAAAATCATGCCTGTTCAAAAGCAGACTCGTGCCGGTCAGCGTACGAGATTCAAAGCCTTTGTCGCCATCGGCGATTTTGTCGGACATGTCGGACTGGGTGTCAAATGCGCCAAGGAAGTCGCCACCGCTATCCGCGGCGCTATCATCCTGGCCAAACTATCTGTGATCCCAGTGCGGAGAGGTTACTGGGGCGCTAAGCTTGGTGAACCGCACACGGTGCCATCCAAAGTCAGCGGCAAAGTTGGGTCTGTCACGTGCAGATTGATTCCTGCCCCGCGCGGTACTGGCATCGTTGCTGCACCGGCCTCCAGGCGACTGTTGCAGCTGGCTGGGGTAGAGGATTGCTACACACAGTCGAGAGGATCGACGGCCACGATGGGTAACTTTTTGAAGGCCACGTTTGTCGCTGTACGCCCCCCCCCCCTTTTGATCCCTTATTGCGCTGATGACACTTCTGGCAGATCACAAAAACTTATGCATTCCTCACACCCGACTTGTGGCGGGAGATACCGGTCACGAAGGTGCCATACGATGAACACAGTGCACATTTGCAGCTCACGGCAGGCAAGAAGGCATATTAGTTCTGTGAGGACGATTTTTGTCGTTGTAGTACCGATCGCTGTGCATTATACTCGGGCTGTGTGATCGAGCTGCGTCCGTATTGTGGTGTAAGAAAAACAGTGCGTGCGCATTGTCGCAGCCCGGACAAGACGAGGACAGACAAATTCCGTGGTATGGCAACGCCGCAGACGGCCAGGCATTTGCAAACAGGTGAGATCGGAGACGAGAGCGGCGGGGTGAGGGACGTTCCCCGAGGGCAGGATATATGCGCTCTCGGAATGCCAAACCGATTATTTAGCGTCCGTCTTGTCCTTCCTCGCCCTCCTCCACACACTCCCCCATGCGACCATCTGCCCGCTCGCCCCCCCGAGATGACGTCCCGTCCTCACCCTCGTCTGCGTGGAGGTGAGTACCTCTCGTGGTCAGATCGTCTGACCCTCATCATTTTCAGTGCCACTCGTTCGTGGTCCCCGGGCTCGGCCACTCAGGGTCGTCTCTCCCCTCTTACCCCAGAGTCCCGCTTTTCCCCTGCGCCCACCATTGTCAATCCGGACAAGTTTGCTCTTCAGCTTGACGTCCAGCTGGACAGAATGATGGCAGGGTCGCCCCGCAAATCCTCTGTTGTCCAACTATTCCCACCATCCGATGACAACACGGAGGTACAGAATAGGGACTGGGAAGACAGGTACGACCAGTTCCCAAGCTTCCCGGACCCTCGTCCTCGTAACCCGCATTGCCTCCCGTCACAAGACAGTGTCGAGGATGCTTTCTCGTGGGATGCCGCCCACCCTGCGCTCGTGGACCCTAAGGAATCTTTCAACCTCTCACGCTGCAGCCGTCTTATCCACGAGGTTAGCCTTCTTGTCGGCTTAGCTCCGGATGACGACAATCTTTCACCCGGTGACCGTTGTCCCCTTGCTCCCGGTAGATCAACACAAATACACGATATTCTACCCCTGAACCTTACGCCCACCAAATCTCTTTCTTCTCGTAAACACAAGAACGCTAGCCTCGCCTGTCCTACGAATACGGACGTCCAAGTTCATACACCCCGCGTCCCCGTCTTATCGTGTACCGACAATGCAAATACAACTCCGCAGAGCGACAAGCCTCCGTCAGTTGGATCAGGACAATCTGTGACCCCAGTCCCCCGCCAAAAGAGTGCTGACGTTGTCCGTCCATCCCTATCCTCACGTCGACGCCAAGGACAAGTGTTTCACTTCCAGCCACCACTCAGTAACGCACATCGCTGGAACGCTGTCGGTCTGGATGAGACATTTGTTCATCCTCGCGAACCTCCCCCGAAGCCGACCCCAAACGCTTCAGCCAACCGATGCTCCTCACTAGATAGACTGGAATGCAGTTTGCGGAAATTAGAAGCACACGCACCGGGTAGTCATCGCAAGTCTCAGTCTGAAGGACAGTTCCTCAGTCATGTCGCACAGCGGAAGGATAAACGTCCATCTCTCCCCCCTTTACGGCACCTGAAGAAACAGAAATTGAACTACGATGTTGTGTGTTGCGACTTATCACGTCCCACGGTTGATGACTACCCCTCGTGTCCTCCACCCGTACCAAGACCGATACCGCCTTACGGGCATAGCGTACCACGAAACTGCCCTGTAGTCCCCTTGGGCGACGACCATCGCGAAGGGGATCACACCCCCGGTTCGTTTATGGACATGGACATTCCCCTCACAGAGGAGGTTTCGCAGAAACGGCAGACCTCCTTTCGCCAAGTGGCGAGCAAGGAGGCAATGATGGGTCTGGTCCGCGTCGCCAGGAGAATGAGCCGAGGGGTAATTGCATGGGGAAAGAACTTGGCGGGATCCACAAAGCCTCCAGTTACTGGACGAGAAACGACCACCGCTCATGGCGGCCATGTCTAATGCTATTTGTCGTTATTGGTTCGTGCGTATAATTTTGGAACGGATCGCCTTAATACTGTATCCCTAGTAACAGACTAGCCCTATAGTCGATTGTTCGATCCTGTGTGCTGTACCCCGTACTCCTCTCATTGTCTACTAGCGTAATCTCGATATGTTACAACCAATTTAGTCGATAGACTGTTCAGCCATTCAATCGCACTTTCGTTCATTCGACAAATGAAAGGACAAGTGACAAACGTTCGTGTGTAAATGACCACCACGTCAAACATCACAATGCCAGATCAAAGTATGGCAAGCAAGGTAATCCAAACGTTACAGAACGAAGATCTCAGTGAATCGACTGTCAGATGGAGATGAACAAGGCTAACTTCCGACCCTTTTCACCAAGAGCGGGCACTGGCTGCCTTTCTTAAATTGACCGGAAACGTAGGGACGTGTGAGCACACTGTGAAGACCTGGGATAAGCCATGCCACCGGGAGGCGAAAGAAAGCGCGGCGTCTTACACGTTGGCTTTGGAGATTCTCTTCGTCTCAGTAAAGGTGAAGTCAGTCAAAAGGATGTACAAAAACACCTTCATCTCGATCATCGAGAAGCGCATCCCGATGCAGGACTACAAAAAAAAAGATTGTGGGTCAACACACATCAACGGACGTCAGTGGGAAAGAGCGGCACACCCTTGGACCAGCTGAGAAGGTGAGCAGATTGGAATAGAGCCCCGGCAGTGCCTCAACAGCCTCAGGTAGATGGTCCCAGCGCTCTGGGCTGCCAATCAAAATGGTCTGTCTGAGCGTACTCTCGATGCTCTCGACCAAATACTCACTCAAATTCCCATGCGCTCTCGCCCCAAATTTCCTTGTCCAAGTTGAAAGCCTCTACGGGTACATGTATGAATTCCCCCTTTCGTATATGGATAGATTTCTGATCCGACGTGCTTCCATCGCGGAGACGCACAGGGCATGATGTCGGTAGTTCGTCATCCTGAGTGGCAACGCGCAGAGAGGAATGTACTGGCGGTATGAGCCGCAGTGACTCGCGAGCTACGTTATTCAGGTAGTGATGGCTGGATATTACAGTATGCAAGGATTCGATTTCCTCGGCTGACAGGCGAGACAGAAGCGCGGATGGCACAATGCCGAGTAGCTCAGTACGGAGGCGGGCCTGAATCTCAGGATGTCTCGCCAGTAGGACCAAAGTCCACGTGACGGCAAGGGACGTGGTATCAGAACCTGCAAACATGAACGTGTTGATATTGTGAAGGATGTCTTCGTCTGAAATCCGCTGGTCAGGGGGCAAATCTGTCGCCAAGTTTGATTTCACTAGCGCGTTCTGTCAAATCGACCTTCTGAACGAAAAGCTCGCCAAAGACCCACGCAAGAGACTAAGAAGATCTTTGTCAGTGTACCTCGTCCCACTTTTCTCGCACTCCATAATTCTGGTTTTCTTCGATTGAACAAGCTTTCCAGCGATCCGGTTGATGACAGCATGACAACGTCTGACGGTCTTGACCCGTTCGTCCGGCTGTGCAAAATTAATGTTTGCAGAATCCTCTGAGACCACGTTACACCCACTTACGAACAGGACGTCGAGAACGGGTAAATAAATTCCAAGCATCGTTCGAATTCCACCGCCCTGAGCAAATTCAAACATGTCCTTGTAAGCAAGGAAAAGCTCGTCGGATTCATTGTGGATGGCATTGAAGTGATAATCAAACCCTGCGGACCCATGGCCTTCGTGTACACACGAACTGAGGAAGCACTCACCCGCCAGGCCTATCACGTCAAATGTAGCCCGACTGATCCAATGACACACGTCAATTTCAACACCCTCCTGTCTGGTAGAGGGCTGATCCAGAAGCTCGGACCATTTATCCCGGAGCTCGTACCCCTTGCGAAACACGAGTGGCACAAGTGCTCTCAAGTTCTGAATGGAAAACGCTGGCGTAGCAACCCGCCGTTGACGCCTATGAACATTGCCCTCCGCAGCAAGCATACCGCAGCCAATGAGACCTGCTATCAATCTGCGTGACTGCCAGGGTTTCTCGTAGATGGTACTGTTCTTGAGCACGTGATACATGGAAACGGGATCAAGGGGAAGGAGACGGTCTTCCCACTGTCATTTGAAGCAATGAGCTGAGCTCCACAGGCAACCTCGAGCACACCTACAGGTATAAATCCCCTTATGCGCACGTGTCTACCATATGCCTTGATGAACTGGGCATGGGTCTGTGGGGACCTAGACGGACTACGGAGTGATGAGAAGTGCAAGGGAGACAACACTGGAATCCAAGTGCATACTCAAGCACGAGAGACATGTGGTTCGTGACGAGGGCTCGCACAGGTGGTCCGGCTAGTTTCCGAAGCGGGTTGCGACGTTGAGGGGCCGTGGAGACATGATACACCGCGAAGCCAAGAGCGAGGGCTAACGTGGCATATATGAGGCTGGGGACAAGTGTTGGAGAAATCGTCGACATTGGGGCGAGAACGAGGACGTGACCGACTAATTGAACATCCCAAATAGATGTGAACAATAACGTCGGCCAGTCTATTGTTTGAGCCGGGTTCGCAACATCGGAAACTACAAATTAGAGTAGCAGGGTAGCGGATGCATAGCAAAAGCATTGAACGACGGGCGAGACATCCTGGCACCTTGGGGACCAGCGGGCGCCACCGGGGAGGCGCCCGCACACTGCCGCCATCGTCCTGTCTCATCAAACACACATAGCCATGATTGTTACGGGGAGTGTCGGCTGTATCATTCACACTAGAAACTGGAGACAAGACTCGGAATCATCGGAAGCATCGAAGGCGGCGACGGAAACTCGTCCAAGCTAACCGCACTGAAGCTTCCACCAAGCGTTGCCAGATTCATCTCGCGCTCAACAAAGTCCTTACCACCTGCATCCGATGTGGAGGGTGATCGCGAGGGGCCACACTCGAGCTCCTCATCCGTTGACTCGAGGTCTTGCCCATCATCCAGAGTCTTCAAGCTGAGAGAAAGCAATACCCCTTTGTTCATCTGCATGCTCCTCGTTTGTGCCCGTCTCAGCTCAAATGCCTCTTCTCTGATACTTTCCCTATCATTCCCCCCTTCAAGGCTTTCCAGTGATGCCATAGACGACCTACTGGATTCACCCCCGTCCAAAGTCATATCCGGAGCCGAACTTCCCAATGACTTGGTGTCCTCGTCCCTCGTCCCTACTTTGAGTGTGGACTGGCGGTCCTGCGATTCACGTCGCTTTGTTGTCACCAATGACTCCGGGCCGCTGAAACCCTCAAGGAGCGGGCCATATGGTGAACGAACGGCCGGAACTGCCGAGTCAGGCTTGGGCGGTCGTTGGAGTGCGACGCCGAGGATGAGTGCAATGTCTGTCTGGCTTTCACAGTCCTCAAGTTCTTCCGGTATGCGAGACAAGACAGTGCGAGGGGTGACCACGTAGGGTGAGGCTAGGGAAAAGTCGGACCAGGTGGTCTGTGGAGTTGCTACCGACGGAGAAAGCGCAGCATTGTGTTCGATCTGCCCTGAGCGCCATTTGCGACTGCACAGGGCTTGAGACAAACTACGGATCGGCCAAACTTCAGAAAGCCTTCGTCGACGCTCCCTATTGAGAACGGGCGATGGTCGAGTGAGTGAGCTCAACGTTTTCTCGTCGTATGGAAATTCTTCATGGTTTGTCTTGATGCACTGCTGTAGCGACCTGGTCGCGTTTCTGGTGGGCTTAAATTTTCGGCGTCCGCAGCATTTCGAGGACGGAGCGGGAACCCTTTTCTCTCTGGTCCTTGTTCGTCTTCGCAGTATTTCCCCCCCGATGACCAGACCGACAAGCCCACCCATGACAAGGACGATGAGGATGACTCCCGCTACTATATTTCCTGGTACATCTCCAGGAAGACTTGATTCTTGAGGTTGACCATCCCTGACAGGGATAGCAGACGGTTCGGGAGTAAGGATAAGTGGACCAGATGGCGTAGAACCAATTGGAGGTGATGGTTGTCCTTTGAGAGCTACTGATGGTTGCAGCGCGACGTCCAGGATGCGTGGCTTGATTCGTTCAACGTGCGAAGCTGAGGATTGTCCTGGTGGATGGTGAGAGAAAGGTAGTGACTGACGACGCAGGTGGTGAAAATGCCTGGTAGAAGGGGGATTCGGTGAGTGGATAAGAATGGGTGACGGTGTGGGCGCCATGGTTGTAGCGGGTTTGGTCGCTTTGGGGCGATAGGGAGCACCCTCGGAATGTCATAAATATGCTGGCGGCTGACGGTGGCCACCTCCCGGTCAGCCAAGTGCGCTAGGACTGCGGCTAACTACGGGTCTAGTCCTGGCAGTCTAGTCCTGGCAAGTTCAATATAAGCGGACTGTATTCAGTGAATAAGAGGTATGCAAGAAACTTGCCCCACAGTAGATGCGGAGAGGTTGGGCGCGAGAGGGGTCAGTCAAGTACGCTGTCCATGGTAAAGTGGTGTGCTATCTACTGTCGCCTTTTCGAGCTGCAAAACTTCATTGCCTACGAGGACAAATCTCCAGGGTCACGTCTGTGCGAGCGACATCGACCCAGACTAGTAGAAGAGATGTTTGTGATTTCGTATCAACAACACGACTCTTGAATAGGGTTCGTAAGTCCCCTGGACTACCTACTACCCGTCTATGGTTATTTCTGCACACACCCAATCATGTTTTCATATGGCTAGAGCGGCTGGAGGAAATAAATAGATGAACAGATACATTTGACCCGCTCAGATACGGACGATACCTTGACAGCCCTAGTGAGAAAGCCCGAACGTGACAAGAAGACGAAAGACGTTAATAACTTCAGGTGAGGCAGAAACGGTGAGGGATGGAATAATTCATTATCAGATCAGATCAACATTCCTCTGTGAAGATCAATCAGTATCGTGACAGCATCAGACAATATCACACATACGCGATGCCAGCAGTTTGCAGAGTTCTGAAGGGCGCAAATGTGAAGTGGGAACGTACTTAGAAAAGTAAACGGGCTCACGAGACAAATCCACAAACCATAGCCGAACCAGCGAGCGCCGTAATGGATTTTCCCTGAGATGGTGAAATGGCGCTGAGCACACCGATTTGGATGCCCATCGAGCTTAGGTTTGCAAAACCACAAAGCGAGTACGAAGCGATCGTATATGCACGCGGCGAGAGGGGATTGGAGCTCGCCTGAATTGCTTGAAGTTCTGGTCCGAATTCATCAAGTACATCCCCCCTCAAATGAACCAATTACGCACCAAGATAAGCTGCGAACTCGTTCTCAATCAATTTCGTAGCAAGCAGCTGAGATACACGTAAGATCTCCGCATACGGTACACCTAATCAGGAAAACCATGAAGAAGCTAGCGATGGACCAGTTAAATCCATTACAGACCGAGGAAGAACACGATAGGGTATCCGATGTATCCCAAAACGAGTTGTAAAGTGAGGTGGTGAATCCCGAATCCGTGACCAATCCAGGTTAATGCGCCATTGATGGTTGCGATAAGGGACAATATGATGAGCACGTTTGTCCTGTATAGGATCACATCAGTAAATGGGATGCCCCTCTGAACGGTAAATCTCACAAAATCTGCCCAGCTACTTTCAGTCCGAACCAGCCACCCATGGAAAACGCGTGGAGTGCGTTCACGGGGACATCCTCAGGGTTCTCTTCTCCGCGGTCGATAACGATGCGTCCGCGCGTCACAGGAATATCCACTTCCGGGATGCGCATCTTGCTGATAGCTATGGAGGCCGGGATACTCATGACAGAAGATGTCACAAGGTTCTGTGGAGGAACGCCAAGCGAAATGTATGCGCTGAGAACCGCGCCAGAGATTGTTGAAAACCCTAAGCAGCCTTTGTCATTGACATCTACACCAGTGAGCCGCTTACACTCACCGGAGGTCATAGTAAGGTGAATTTCAGATCGTGTCATAACGTCTACGTATGGCCTCACCAGACAAGCTGACTCTCCTTGGCCAACCCACGGCGAGGCAGAAGCGACGACGGCCTCAGCACCAGAGACATTCATCAGTTTGAAGAAGAACCAAGCGCTTGCTCGACTAGATGAATAGATCCGGTGGCATAGAAATGTGTACTTACAATCCTTTGAGAATCCACTGCATAACTCCGAGCTGCACAAGTCGATAAACAACAAGACCAAAAGTGAACTAATCACACTCACATAATAAAGCATTTGCACGGTTGCAATGAAGAATATGATAGCTGCCAGCTGTGGCATATTAGTGGTGCAGAAAATCATACAAACACTATCAACCAACGGTGTTGACGAAAAACCAGTTCTTGGCGATGGTCTGGGCATCGAAGAAGAATTGTGCACCAACATTAGCCTTCGTTAGGAAGTCATAGGCAAGATTCGCAATATAGTGGAATAGTGAGTAGCCAGCACGCGTCTTGAACACAAAGAGGGCGACAGTCTGCTGAATAAATAACCCGACAATGACAGTGGGCCTTTACACCTTCAGAAAATTGGACGGTTCAGAACCACAATGCGTACCAGTATATGGCAGAGCGGTTGGTGGAAGAAAGGTAGAAGCTGCACTGGAAAACGAACAAACCCAGCACGGAGATGGCTCTATGGCCATAGCTATCGCCCTGTGCCACGCATCAGCGCTGAGGAAAATCTTTAGATGACTACACACACCGCCGCGAGTGGTGAACCAAAGGCAGATCCAAAAACAATGGCAAGGAGGCACAGCCAACCAATGGCCAATCTCATGTGGTGGGGTAGACGGTACCAAGGCTCCTGAACAAAAGGATTCCATACGGCGGCGATGGGTCGCGTAACCACCGTGTTTGGGATAAACCGAAATGCGATGACGCTGCAGGCGAAACCCGTGGACCATTGAAATGTGAGATAAACTATGATATGGACGTACGTTAAAAAGAACCAAGCAAAGACCGTCTGTACGACCCTAGAGGACTTTTGAGCACGTGCGGAGCATCCAGAAAACAGCAGACTTGCCATCTACCGCGTGTCGCTTTCAATATCGTGGAAGAGATCCACCAGCCAAGGATTAACGCGGCCAGACCAATGAGAGTGCCGACTCGTAGATTCTTTGCGAGCCCGCTTCCTCGGGCTTCCTCGTTGTCGTCTTTACCTACCGCACTGGCGGATTCGACGTCTCCCTTTCCCTTGTCATTTGATGAGCTTGATGTGGAGGCTGTCCTCTGAACCATCTGGAGGGGGTGGCCCGCAACTAAATGAGTGCCCGCCATCGCTTTGCTCACCGAGAGAGAAGGGAGGAGGACAAGGACTAAAGCCGTAATGTGACCGCATGAACCGGCATTTATTACTCGTTATCGTGTGCTCCTAGTTCCCCTGGTCGCGTGGGACGACATTAATGGATCCAGGATTACCACAGACGCGGGGCTCACTGTCCATCTGCCGCTCGTAGGTCCATTCTGCTGAGCACAAGTTTTGGCTAGCACCTGAGAACTTGAACTTTGGGCCGTTTGTTCTCAGGTCTTATCGCGCTTGCCTTTCCCCATACGTTCGCGAAGTGATGCTGGGAACAACTCACGTCGGGTGTACGATCACTATCATCCTCATCACAGGGTGCGATTGGCCGATAGTCTGGGGCCTGGATGGTGGGCAGTGACTGCATGGGAAAGCACATCGTCTGCTATACCACTAGCCAATACCAGTTGGTGAGCCAGAAAATCCCATGTGACTAGTAGTTATCTAGCTTTCGTGGAGCCCCCTCTCTCGATCACACCTTCAATGCTTTGATCGACTTACCACTGGCAATTGCAATCCATTCGCCGGGAGCTGTCGAGTGGCCGGTGTTCATCGTCATTCCAGGGATCTGCGGTGACCACGCAAGGTTCGTTACCTCACCACTCGCGGAATACGCCATGACCGGATCAGTGACGATTCTCTTCTTTACGTCTGGTCGAGGGGAATTCAGCCGTGAATTCGACGTACGAGGTGACGTTGCTGTCTGCGTGTAACCTGCAAGGTCCCATAGCAACACCTGACAATCATCGCCTACACAATGTGTCAATTGTTCGAATCAATGCCCGTTATCGAGATGCATTTACTTGCGGTCGCGAGTAGGGGTCGATCTGTGGCGCTCCACCCCATTGAATTTACTTGGCTGCGGTGTCCTCTCAGCTCAAAAACCGGCTGCCCCGGACTCCGCATGTCCAAGATCTGCACGTCCGTCCCATCCATGTGGAAAGTAGACATGTAGTTTGAATCAGCAGGATTAAATGCGATGCGCAGCAACGGGGATGTTGGAAGGCGAGTGGACGCGGTCGGAGGTGGAGCACCCTTTGGCGTAGGTGTCTCATACAGGATGGTAGAGTGCTCGAGGCTCCGCAAGTCGAAAGCACGAAGGCTCCCGTCGGCGCCAACGGAGACAAATATATCCGTGGATCCCGGGAGCCAGGCAACGTCATAGACTTCCCGGTCGTGTGCGATAAGCTGCGTGATGGCCGTTGCGGTGTCGATGTTCCAAACTGTGCATGTCGTGTCAATAGACGATGTCACGACAAGACTGGGTGCCTTTTCGTTCCAGGAAAAACTTGTTAGAGGCGCACCCGTATTCTGGCTTTGCACCTTTGATTGCTACAGAAGGATCAGCACAAATTTTGGTCTTGGAACGCCCGGGCCTACTCCAGATAGGGCGGTTTTGAGAGTCAAACGATGCCCACCCCCACTGGGTTGTCTCCCTACATACGCGGATGACGCAGGCGGTGCATCTCCAAAATATTCCCAAACTCTTAGTGCATCGCCGGTGGTGGCGAGCAACTCGGCAGCTGGCGCCTTTCCCGACCAGGGGAAACCACCCGCACTGGCAGGCTGCCACTGCAGGTTCGTAGCGGGGTATCCGTGATTTGCCTCGACAAGGGTAACAAAGTCAGGATAGTCGGTATAGTCGTCCTCCACGAGAACGCGCTCGTCCTGAAGCCCGACAATTGCAATCCGATTGCGATAATCTTCTGTGAAGGAGGCAATTCCAAGACGGAATGCAGAACGCGGACGAGACTGGTGACCCGGGGCTGTGGACTTGCACCAGTCAATGGCGTGGACGGGCCCTTGCTGATGTCAGGCTGCTGTTGGCCAGTGATCATAAATTAACTTACAAGGCGCTTCGTATTGAAGCAGCGTCGTTTGGGTCATGAGGGACGTTGAGGCGGACGTTCGTCTACATGTGGCTGTGACATGCCAAAACAACTCACTTGCAAGCCGCACTAGCCAAATCGCATGGCCATCCAAGGCAGAATCACAAAGCACGATTGCTTAAGCATGGAATATTTTACAGCAAAGCATTTATGTACAAAACAGCATGTCGGAGGCGCAGTAGTTGTAGATAGGAAGCAGAGACGAAATTAGCATTTGCGAGGATTGCATGACGCGTCGAGTCGAGAAGTGTCGGGATGCTGGCAGACAGAGGGAGGTATCGGAGTAAGAAATGGTAAGGGTGAGTCGGATAGTTGCATCGCCACGCGCTTTCGAGTTTTCGGGGTGCAGAATGTCCAAGAGGAAGTCATGAGTGACACGATCAGCAAAATAAAGAAAGATAAGAAAAAGGTGGCGAAAGCCGGGTGAGCGGAGTTTCTCGCAATTCAGTCGGTATCGACCATGGATATCGCACCGCATTCTTCGCAGAAGCTCCACATCGTTCTTGATCCGTCGACTCCAGGAGAACATGCGACACGAAGCTTGGGAATTTGAGAACACTGTGAACTAACAAAATCAAACATGAACGAACAAGCCAAGGTGCTGTCAAATTACTACGGTAGTCAAACTGTTTCGTTCACTTACCCGTGATGGGAAAGAGTGCCGACGGGTTGCATCAGACCAATGACCTTAGGAGACTCGGAAGGGTCAAGAATAGGTTGATGCATGCTATATCTGGGGTAGAGAGCTAAATGGTATAATGAAATTGCACATCAGGCAGTGACCTAGAAGCAGCGCAAACACTCACGAGAATTGTAATCGACCGCTTCGGACAAACCAAACAAACTGCTGGATGTGCTAGCGGTGGACACGAGACGTGTGTGATGGTTCTCAGGGAAAAATTGCTCCGAATCAGAAGAGGAAGAGTCAGACATAGCAACGTCATGGTCGGGCTCGAAGTCGGGGAACGGAACCAATTTCAGTTGTTTGACGGTCTAAAAAATGGTAAATATGGGATATAGGAGGTCTGGGGATAAGCCAACCTGGGGGAAATCCTCAGAAGCGTCCAAGTCAAGCTTACGTTTCATGGCCATGTCTGATAACAAGGGGGGAAAGGGGACTGTGCGGAACAGAGAGAGGAGACAGTGGTTCTTGAGAAGGGAAAGCAGTCCAATACCGCTCTAACTTATAGAGGTCCTAGTTTGTTAGTATTTGCCCTCTTCTGCGGAGTTGCAAGCAGGGCGGAATTCGAATTATCCTGTGCCGAAGCGCCGGCGCCACTACCCTCGCACCTTGCCGGGACCTTCCGATTGGCTACTTCTCTCGCGGGGACCCACCGCCGAGGGTGGAAATTTGGTAACCCACCCCCGAGACAATGTGACATTCTGTGCCTGTGACCAGCAATATCGAATATCTGTCACCCTGTTACTGTGACCGGGGATAGTTAGGCTGTCACGCTGGCTTGCTGTCGTGGCACTCCAGCCATGTCAGACATACCACTGCCAGCCGTCCTGGACCCCCTCCTCGACTATTTCAATGAACATCTCCCACCAGAGCTTTACTCGTTCATCACTTCATTCCTCTCACATTCTCTGGCGCTGCTCACCGCATTCATATCTCTTGTGTCTTCCCTCCTCGCGTCTAAACCCTGGGAGTGGGACGCACAAACCATCATACCACCCCTCATCAGCTTCTTCGCGGCGTACCTTACCCTGGTTAGCTTGTACAGAACAACAAGCTGGATGTTCAGAACCGCATTCTGGTTTGTCAAATGGGGAATGATATTCGCTGCTCTAGCAGCAGGTGCAGGCTGGTACATGGGGAACCACGACGTAAACGGAGAGAGAAATCTTCTTTCGAGCCTACGCGCTACTTTCAATACAGCGAACGGTGGCCACCGTGAAGGTGCTGGGGTACGCTTCGCAGAAACAACGTCCCGCACCTCGAAGCGTCGGACCAAACCTTGGGAATCCTTTGAGAATCAGTGGCAGTATCGCGAGGGCAACCCAACTCAAGTTCGGGGCAGTGATGCTCAGCGAATCATCTCAGATGTTGTGACAGCAGCAAACCGTGTCTTGATGGAGGGCAGATGGTGGGGCGCAGTCAAGAGTCTGCTCGCTCAGAATGATCCACAGAGTGTGGAGGGGGATCGTCCTGCTAGACGGGACAATGATCGGTCATCACGTAGATGACTCCCGTACGGTTTAGCATTACGACGATGATGACTAGAATTTGCACAGGAAGGTACATCGCCGAGCTAGGAAGTTTGTGTAAGTATCGAATCCAAGGTCCTGCTTTATTCTATGCTTTTGCTCCTTCTGCAGCCTGTGGCCGCGTAGAGCGATAGCTTTGAAAAGGATGAACATGTCGTCCTGTCCTGTCAGACAGACAGCTTACTGGGCAATGCGGGCCAGCTGGCCGAGACCGGTCGCGCCAACGAATAAGTTGACCTTGAAACGCTTGTCAGAGACAAGCGAAAGACGTCGAGAATGACTTACTGCAGCGAGACTGTAGTTGATTGGTGTGATGACAAGTGAATACCGCACCCAGATTATTCCGGTTGCCGCCAAAGCTGATGGGATGCAATGAGAATACATACCACTGCGCAGGTCATTCGTAGACGCACCAACGTTCTGGGATATGCTCAGTTTGTCCGCTGGCCGGTTTAGGTCTTTCAGACCTGCGGCAACCAGACACCACTTCATCAACGGAGCCCAAAAGAACACGGTCTTGGGGCCTATTCGCGCAAACGGAATACCACATAGATTTGATGGGTTCCGAGCTGGACATCAACACCGTTAGAAAGAAGATACCAAAATACGAACCGGCTGGGTGGTTCATGAATGCAGAGAACCGGGAGGCTCCCGCTGACGTCGCTGGGCCCGACATGTTACCGACAAGAAGGCAAAATACAACGCAGGATGATCGTGCAGAATAACAAGCGACCAGTGTAGAGCATAACAAGTACAAACGAAACTCGGACAGCGCTCTCACACCACGGCACCCCCGACCCATTTCTGCACCAGATTTTCCCAACATCCCGTCAGCTGCATGTGTCTTCCTGGGCAAGTGACTAAAACCACAGCACCCCGTTCATCGAGGGTCCGCAATCCGATCCAGTCCTCCGTGTACAGCGGCTGGAGCTTCATGGGCACGATGGTCTTCTCCTGGGTGTGTGCTCCAAGGTGCTCCTGCTCTGGAAATGGATCGAACAGGTAGCGCATGTCCTGCTCTGGCGGAGCTTCGGATCCAAACCATGCACTCTCCTTAGGGATTACGGTCTCATCTTCTGCGAAGAGGACGAGGACAAGGTATTGTAGTGAAGCAAGATTCTCAGCGTAGGCCTGCTTTCTTGCAGACGGAAGCGGAACCTCGTTGTTGATATCAGCGAGGAAACCGCCTAGCGACATATACAACGACAATTGTGCTGGATCCCTGAAATATTGCGCCTGTCGGGTCCATGACTGAGTTTCACATGAGGAATAGGGAGAATAAATTCGTCCAACCTGCACCAAATTCTCCTGTGCCCATTCGCTGTATACACCAGCTTTGGCAGCACGGCGAGCGACTCGACAGAGCAAGTCCAGGGGCTTGCACACCGGCAGGTCAGAGATGCCCATGTGTTGTGATCCGAAGGTGATGAGATTGTGCACAGGCGGCGTGTTATTTCGCTCTACGTATGCGCGCAGAAACTGACCGCCTTGAGAGAAACCGATGGCATCAAACCCTCTGTCAAGTTCTGGAACCGAGGTAAGCTGTTCAGCGACAATCGCAAGCTGTTCATCGACGTTCCCATACTGGGGTACGGTCACTATCAGGTATTCACCAGGGCTATATGACTTACGAATCCAGCACGCTGATCTGCCCCTGCATCCTGGTCGATGTAGACGGAGTGGACGAATATCCCGGGGTGCATTTTCTTCACCTCGCTTTCGAACTGGACCATACCGGATGACGCATATGTATCACCAAGGCCATGCCATACCACAAGGGGTCGAATGGCATTGAATGCAGCAGCATACATGGGGCTAGCCAGTGTCAGACATACGCCGACTGGGATGAGCATGGTCAGTGTAACAGCTAGTATGACTGGCAGGTAAACTATATCTGGCACAGCCCCAGCGTGGCTTACGGCGGCGACGCGCCTACACGTTCATGTGGAGCAGCCACTCCGTCCCGTCATTTGGTCCCTTCAAGGAGCGGTCGCGAGAACTTCAGATTCTGTCGTGCATTCGAGTGCGGTGATTCTCGGAAACAGGCACTGATTTGGCAGATAAAACGCTGCGGTCGACCTCCTGATGCTGGCTTACTACAGGCACCGCGGTGTCATTTGCGTGCCCGTGAGTATCTTTTCGAGTGCTCTCCCTTGCCCTCATGCCCCCATTCATCCGTGCATTCTCGCGGAGAGATGCAGTTCTCGTCCTCATAGGTGCCTTCTTGATGCACTTTTTCACATCTTTGGCGCCTCTGACCTCGCAATCCACCGTGGAAACTGTTGAATTTCAGAAAAAATATGGGTTTCAGGAACAAACCAACGAAGAACCTCTCGTTCGTGAATACCCGCCGCAGGATGACCAAAAAGTCAGTGAACCGCTCGTTGCTGTCCAACCAGAGTCGAGTAGCGAATTACGGGTGACCACATTCCGGAACACAGATGTTTCGAGGCTGCCATCCCTGCCAGAAACTACCATAGTAGAGCACGTACCCGGATGGACGTTGTTCAGTGACATCTACATGGCGAACGGCACCCTTCTGATCCTGACTCTCTCCATCCTCGTTTCCCGATATCAAGTACATGACGTCGACCGGTCTCCCTGCAGAAGACACCCCAGAAAGTATCGCACTCCGTGAACCGACTCCTAGGGACATGGATTTCCTAGGTTCCGAGGAAGCGCTTCAACGGTGGGGAAAATACCCTTCCACTCGTAGAATTTGGTCGGTTGAGGGCAACACAGTCAGTTGTAGCTGCAGTCATTTGTTGTAAATTGCTAAATGTCCCTTTTGACTACCAGCTTCTGTTCAATGACCCACCACAGTGTGCGTCCACACTTCAGGCAACTTTCGTCTAATCTAACGGTGATCCAGTTCTAGCACACTATTATCACTTCTGTGCTGAGCTTCTACTTGGAACTTGGTCGTTCTGGACCGGTGCTGCACATCCTGGACCCCCTCCCCCGATTCATCGCGTTATTTTCCCTCACTCATCAAACACAGGGTGGCGGGACAAACCAGGTTTAAACAGCTATTTCCTGCGAGCTGCTTTCCCATCTTTGACGGTAGAAGTTGAGGTTGACTGGAATGACCGCGTGGTTGCTACGTCCGCTGATGTCGACTCAGCCGTTCATCGTGCATGGCATTTTCCTTACCTTTTACTCGCGGATCGGTCGGCAGCTTTCAGAGGTGAATTGTGTGGCTTACAGAATCAACGTACTGCCAGTGAATCGGTTGACGCTCTGATAGCCCGTTCAAAGTTGGATAAACATGGTTGTTGGTGGAGACCGGTTAGATACGCTGTTTGGCGTTTCGCAGGCGTGACAGTCGATGGCGAGGAGGGTTCCCTTGTGAACCATGCGCTGGGCGACAAATCACTCACCTTGCCACCACCCGACTTCGAAGAGACCCAAAAGATTGTGATTACTTACATCTCCCGTCAACATACCCGGCGCCACTTGGTCCCTAAAGACCACGAGGTACTAGTCGAAAGTCTGGAGGCCCTTGTGCAGAGAAAGAACGCAGAAGTAATGGACCTGGTGCATGCAGATGGTGTTGCAGGTAAAGGGTGGGAGCTGAACGTGGTAAGGGGCGAGGAAATGACAAAAGATGACCAGGTTCGACTCGCAGCACGCACAACGGTGACTTGTCTCCATTACACATCACAGTCTTGTGGCTGACACGAACACATAGATTTTACTTGGGGTGCATGGAAACGGCCTATCGCACCTTATTTTGATGCCACGTACCAATGTGTCCGCTGTAATCGATATTTTTCACCCGGAAGGATTTGCTCATGACTACGAGTGGACAACGCGTGTGTTGGGGGTGAGATATTTCGGTATCTGGAACGATACGTGAGTGTGTTCCGTTTGGCATGTCAGACGCCGCTAAGGCACCTCCAGCTACTTCACAGAGAACATGCCTCAAGTGCAATACCCAGAGGGGTTTCATGGCGGCGAGATACCGGTCCACGGTCCCACTATTGCCAGCATCGTTGAGCAGCAAGTTGCGGAAGGGTTATGAGAATTCGTACTTGACTTATTTGAGCTGTTGTCTATTGGTGGATCTTCGTTTCTCTCACATTAGACACCTACGTATTTACAGGGTGCGCAGTTGTCTGCGATATCTATAGTAATCTTTTTATTCCGGGCGTCAAAATTACCTCTCAATCGTTGCATAGCCTTCTCAGTCGGCGTAGGCTCTGAAAACCGTCAAGGTTTCGCGAGTGCTGAAAGAGACGGGAACGTTGGCCCCGACAAAAATAACACTTCCAGGCTTTAATGCCAGCGATTTTCTGTCTTCGTCCCACTTGACGAAACCAACCCCCCCAGTAGCGATGATAATCGATGGCCCATTTATTGCATTCTGGGATTCCGAACCTCCTTGTGTTAGATTTAACGCAAGAACTGTGAAATCTTCGACAGGGGGATTATAGGTTACTGTGGCCGAACCCGGGCTTGTACATGGTTGGACCATATGGTTGGACCAAGGAGCAGCCTTGTAGGTCAGACCGGCGAGGAGATTAGGTATGTCTTTTGGTTTCGGAGTAAGACCTGCTCGGACGACGTTGTCCGAGTTGGCCATGCACTCCATGATATCTGGGCGTCGTGTTGAACGCTGACACCTATAGGCTTCCATAATAAAATCCTACCTCCAGAAATATAGGCATGTGGCTCTCCTGCTCCGAGAAAAATTGCCTGCCCAGGCTTCAACTTGACGTAGTTCAGCATGAAAGGGCAGAATACCCCAACGTCTCCCGGGTATTGTTCATTCAGACCAAGGATAAGATCCTTGATGTCATTTTGTTCGTCTTTGGCGTTGTAACGAACTACCAATCGCGAAAGCTGGACATCGACGCTGTTGGAATCAGCTTTCATGAGGGCTGAAAAGAGGCTCTGCAACTGCTCTCGTTCCTCCGGACCCTCTGCCAAGAGAAAGCGATCCGCGACTTGTTCGGAAACCAGTGCACGAAGCTCTGGCACATTCCTGAGGTATTTTTTAATGTCTAGAACGGGTAAGAATCCGCACAGGCCTTTAAAATCCGTCAATGCGATAGCCATCTCCGGTTTATGGTTGTCATCTTAGATCGGATAAGATCAGGGCATCCCCAAGAGAGAGCGCCCCACCTGTGTAAATCGCTGGTTGCCTGGCATGCAGCTGCTCTGCAGTGCTCTTGTCAGGGTGCATTTGAATACTCAGGGCCTTTTTGATCGAGAGGACCTTGAAGAGGAAGGGAAGGTTCCCCTGAGAGGAAGGGAATTTACTGGAAACCTCGCCTCCGATGAGGTGTGGGTTCGCAGCCAAGACGTCTTGAAGGCTCGAGCTTGAGCCGACCACCCTCGAAGGTGATTTCACGTGCGTGCCCATCCACAGCTGGAGAAATCATTAGTCGCTTGGACGCAATGATCGTCGATGACTTGCCTCCGCGTAGGGGACCGAGTTGTCGAGCACGAAGCCAATATCTGCCCCCTCGGCAAGTTGGGCGACTTCGGACTGGCTTCCAATCTTTCCCCAGTCATATTTCTGCACTGTTGGTGCGATACGAAAGACCATTTCAGTTGTGTTGCTCATCGCAATGCAGTAGAATTGGGGTTGACGGGAATTAAAATCTTTCGTTGGCGAGGCAGGTGCGGCTATTGTTACTGCTACTTTACTACTTGGGACAACCGGGCGGATGAGATACACACAACCTGCTATGTCGAAGCCGGTGGTTCGACTAGGAATGCAGGCCATTTAATGCGTTCGAGGTCGCCCATCTCATGCATGATAAATCCTCACTCGTGAAGCTTACTGGTTTACTATCATTCGAGTCCGTAAACGTGTGCCTCGAGCCGAACGGATAACCGTCGTAGTCACGCCGTTTGCGGCCTCGTTGGATCAGATAACCATCGATATCAGATAGTCTTTCCGCATCCAGTCCACTCCCAGAACTTGTCTGGCTCCTATCATCGACAGTGACCCCCGAATGACGGGGCGCAAGGGACGAAAGCGGAACTTGTATCGATGGTGATCCTTGGCATAATGAACATCGCCATCGTCTGTATAAAAACCCATCAAGACAGTCTCGTCCGTTCTCCGGACCATATCTCTGAATTGTCCACTCTCGCACTCATAGTCGCACAATGACTCCGCAGTGGCAACCCGGTGAACAATACAACTACGGCGATGTCGTAGAGTTCGAAGGTAGGGTTTCATGACGTCCACCTAGCTTATTCTGATCACTAGGATCTAGGGTTCACGTACAAGATCATCCAACCCCACCGGTCTCAGGTAAGTTTATGGACGTCCTGTGAACCTACTCTCGTTCACAAGATACAGGGAGATTGGACTCCTGCGGTAGCTCCCGCACTCTGGGGACGCCTCCAGGAAGAACATCGTCACAACCGTGAGGAGTGGGGTGAGGACGTGAAAGTCGAGTATCAACAGCAACGACGAGAAGTCGACGTGGTCGGTGCTGTGCAACCCGCGCAAGAGCACAAAGAGAATCATTGGTACGACCTTGATGAGGAGAGAAAAAAGAAACTCGAAGTGCTTTCGAGACTTGTTTGTTAGTCAGTAATCTGATCTTTGATAGATTGGTGGAGGCATCGCTGCGGGGGTCGCAGCGCTCGGTGCTGGCTATCTCGCATACAAGCATCACCAAAACAATGTGGAGGAGGTAGGTGTGACATTTAGTCCACCGCCACTAGCCCGCCTTTGAAAACGAGTCGTTCCACAGAGACAGGCACACACTTGGTCCGCAAGCAACTGGGAGCAAGAATCGCGGAACCGCACCCGGCAATGGAGGGCAGGACAGTACAATGGACCGGTTGCTTGGATCTGGAATGAGGGAAGGTCTATCCCCCCCGGTGCCATCCAGGGCGGAGAAGAGCGCGGACAACCCCTTTACATCTGCCGTGCTTATCATGAAGTTAGCTTATCATCCCCTGTTGTTAATTCAGCCACTGACGTATGCGCGTTACCAGGGAGGAGTCTGTGAGTTTGAGTCTGTTGAACTGGGGCCACTCGCTGACCTATTCCCCGATCAGTGGTCGGCAAAGTTTCTCAAGTCTTCAAGAAAGGGGCTGTGATTGGGTTCAAAAAAGACGAGATCCACGTAGGTGACTTGAACATATCGTCGACTTGTGTCATTAAACCCGTCTTGTGCCAGTTGGACAAATACGAGGTCCTTGTCGGCGATTCTCACGCCGTCAGGTGGGTCGCTTGCTTTGGCCAGCTCAATCTCGAAGCCCTTTGTGCTCGACCCGTCGAGGGTGGGAGGGAACCAGATGGCGCTCCTATTTACATTGCCCAGGCTCCCTACCACGGTGCCGTGCACCCAGGCAAAGCTTGTGAAGTATATGGAGATGGTTGCTTCATTCCCTACGATGATACCGAGAAGAAAGTGAAGGTAATGTTCTGACTCGTCGCTGTGACAAATCTCTGCCTTATTGGTGTAAATTTTCAGGAGTACGCTGTCTTGTGTTATGTCTGACCGATTTCCTGTCAAAGCCCACAAGAAAAGGTCTTCCTATCATTACAAGGATCACTGTAACAACCATTCATTGAAGAACGTAATATCAGCTTTTGTTGAGATTCCGGGTCAATACCTGGACGGACCAGATGTAGCACAGGATCGAATCGATTAGGAAATCTGAGGGACGCAAACGGAAAGACTTCATGCTCGAATTTCAAGATCGGAAATCGCTACCACGTACACAACTCACCGTATAAGCGTACCCATCCACGGTATGATCCAAAGATCGATGGCATTTGGTACCCAACACCCAGTCGTTCTGCAGGAGGGTGAAAGTGCCCAAGGAGTTACGAGTATTGCTTGTTTCCTTTGTTGCGGGATAGCACAACAATGACAGACAGTAAACGGTAGGCAGGGAACCACAGCAGGCATCGGTTCATCAGCCGATCCCATACCACGCGTCTACGCCATACATTATCTGGTCTTAAAAGTGCACCTATGAAAGGAGCTCCGTGTGCGCATGCATCAAGCTTTGATGTTAGGCCATCGGCTCTTGGGAAACTCACCCACCGGTGTGTGGTCGTTCCTTGTATTTCTCAGGGGTGGTCGAGGGCTTGCTCAAGTTCGGGTAAATCGTAGGACGCCACGACAGAAAGAGCTACATCTGGGTTCACTTACTATCTGGCGCAATAGAACCGAGAAAAACAAGGGGGTTATAACTCCTGCGAGGATGACGATGCTGGAGCTCAAAGTGACCCCAGCTCGTCCGTTAGGGATAATAGTAAAAGTCTGAGATATCCGTTTACATGGAGTATGCATGGCAAGAATCTGACCGAACTGCATGGGATGAAAATCCTCTACGTAGTGGACGATAAGGAATGACTTGGGCAGTCTAACAGAGCAACTTGGTGGTGTGAACGTGCCACCACATCCTGATTAAGAAGCAGGTCGGCCTTGAGGAGGCGAGGACGACCCGCGTGTCGTGGCAGTTCGCGACGCCGATATCGATATCATGGATGTGCCTTCATCATCAACCGCGCTGCTCCGACCCCGTCTTAGACTGTCTAGGCGCAGTCCAAGCCCTCGCATACCAGACGATGCACCGGAGACGACTCCCCAGCCTGCTCCTTCCTCGGTACGTTCGCACTTCCCGGCCATGCATGATGAAGAGGACGAGCTCCCCACTCCTCGTATGCATCCCAAACCCATCACCTCCCTCAACCCCGAGCAAACGCCGAGCTCGTTCCTCGCTCCCCCCGATGCTACTCCCCTTCCCGCGGAAACTCCAGCAGCTCGTCTCCGCGCTCTTCTTGCCCGTGAACCACGACCCACGAGGAACGTGATACCTACTCCTCCTCCGGCGCCCTCATCTGAAGCAGATTCGGCTGCGGAGCCCGCACGATTCGGTTCCAGTACCTCCAGTGTCACTCGCGAGTCCTTGAAGGATATTTTTTCTCGTGCACTCAGGGAGCCGGGAGACACTCCACAAAAGGGTCATCACCGTAGAAATAGCTTTGATGGTAGCTCCATGGAAATCACTCCGGTGGTCGGTAGGGATAGAGGTCGACACAGAGCCGTACGACGAAGCTTGAGTGACGAGGAAGCTGAAAAGCCAAGTACGTGGTCCTTCCATTTACCACTGGCGTCTCTCGGAACTTCGCGCACCAGGATCTAACAGAAAATCCGAATATTCGTCTCGGCTGTCGACAGCGACCACTTTTGACACCCTACGCGCGCGGTTGCTGTCTTCCCAATCGCAACTTATGGACCAGGACCTTCCAGAGGCATTGTATGATCGTATGTTGTCGAGGATTCTTTTTTCGCATTCATTTGGTGTTTATACTATCAGATACATCTCTAGCATCTGCAGCTACCCCTAACCTCCAACATCATCCTCGAACGTCGACTTCAGTATACTTAACCCACGCAATTCCGCCAGTCAGTACTTTCACTCCACACCCATCATTCCAGCTGTCATCCCAGCTGGCATTTCAATCTAGTATGTCTCGGAGTAGAACGCAATTCGTTTGACTGATTTGTCGTATAGATCTCCTCGAACAAGATTCGGAAATGCAACGAGCAATGGGTGACGTTCTAAATTCCGAGAGCGAAGGTATGATCGCTCCAATTTCAGTAATTTTCAGTCCTTATGTCTTCACATAATCCAGCTTCCTCAGCTCCGAATGTTGCGCAGTCCACTGCGATACCATTCGATTCGTGTCCATCCTCACCACTCAGAGAAGACGAAGATGGTTTAAAGTCGGGACCCAGGCACACGAGCTACGATTTTGATTGTAAGCCACTTATTCACAGATCGAATGTACACCTCCACTGGTTGTATCGGATCAACTGACAAATTTAACAGCAAGTCCATTCCCAAATGGAAGAACTGGTAAGTAATTTACTCGTATGTAGGACATTGTACACTCACGTCGTTAACCAAAGTCAAAGTACATCGCTCTCAGGAAGAGGAGCACAACCACCAGCGTGAACGGGAGTGGAATCGCCCGAGACTTCCATCACGCTCCAGTACTCCAGAGATACATCGCAGACACTCACAAGAGTTTCATCGCCGTCTTTCTCAAGAGTTCCGCTCGCTTTCGCACGCAAAATCATTCTCTCATGAATCTGTAATATTACATGGAAGTGCTGCCGGGTCGGAATCCAGACACTCGGAGAGACGAAGTAGCCTTGCATCTCCCCGGTACTCTGATGGTAATCACAGCTCCAGGTCCAGTTCAATTAGCTCCCATGCAGACTGTGGGTATTTTCTAGGTTCATTCTTCTCGTACTCTAATTTCTTCTAGACCAAGATCGAATTTTGGAGCTTGAGCGAGACAGAAATCACGAACGGGAACGAAAATGGGACAAACGACATCCACCACCCCGGCCATCCTCGAGTCTGAGTACTAGCTCAAATCAGTCGTTTCCGCACTCGCACTCACACCTACCCCGGTCACCCTCTGCTGCAACTCATCTTACACCAACCCACGCGTCTCTACAGCGAAAGTCATCCCGTTCGTCCCTTCGTTCGGACTCTCCTGCCTCTTTAGCCAGTAGCCATGATTCATTGAATGAGCGGGAGCAAGAGGAGAAAAAAGAAATAGCTCACGAGCGAGAACGCAACTGGAATTCTCCCCGCCCTCACTGGTCGATTTCCAAGTCCCCATCAGCTCCTCTCCTTAAGACTCAAAATAAGGAAAACTCCTTCCGCACTACCGCGAGTCTAACTCATTCAGCAGACTCTAATGGTCACCAAGACGCTTCTCGGGTTTCAACCAAGTTCAGAGCAGGTTTCCCAAAAGTGGACACCTCTTCTGCTACCTCGCCTGCTCTGTCACAAAAGTCGGGTGGTCGATCACACTCAGGCCATGACCAAAGTGTCGTTGATACCACTCAGCCTGTGCCATCAAATAGTCTCAGCCTTATGCCAGGTACCACCTCGCAGTTTGGTTGGAATTTCGCCCGTAGTCCTCTCCCTCCACTTGAACTCGATGATTCTGCAGATCGTCGCAGGAGTACTGAGTTCCCCGCTCCCATCCCTCGGCCGTCAAGCAGGACCTCGGAAGCTTTCATGTCCAGTCAAATACCTGTTCGTTCCAGGATGAAAAGATTCGTGAATGCTGGTCACGCGACTAGCGATATGAGCCTCACACATGTCGTGGGTGATGAATCTTCCTTTCAACAGGATCATCAGGACAGACCGACTGAAGCTATCGAGCCGTATCACCACGGAGAGCTTTCAGCGACCGGAAATTCACACGACGGGGAAGACATGATGCTAGGTGTGTCGTTATCCATGTCTCCTGTCTGGATGAGCATAACACTATATTAGCCAGTGACGAAGAGTCCATCATTGAGCTTCCTCAGTCTACTACACCGAAGAGTAATCCCCCAAAACCCGTACCAGAAGAGATTGAGACGGATACTGAGACAGAAGTCTTAACATCACCCTCTTCACAAGGTTCCCCTCGATTAGGCGCACCAGCCTTTATCCCCGGCGAAGCATATCTTCAGGATATGAACGATCCATCACGTGCCCAAGCTCCCAATCCCTCACCGGAAGAACCATGTATCAGTGCAACACCTCTTGGTGCTCCCCCCGTTGTTAGTACGGAGACATCTACATCCCAAATGTCCCGTTCGTTTGCCCTTGTCACTCCCCTACGTCAGACACCTCTCGGTAGTTCTATCTCGGCTTTTCAAACACCCTCGCCCCCACATGACCTCCCGGATCTTCCTGGTCCGCCGTCATCATCATCAGATGACGCGCTCGGGGGTACGCCTATAAGGGACCGACGTGTCGACACCATTTCGAACTCCACATTGACCAAGACACCGAAACCACCCGGTGCCTGGGCTGTGACCCCAGTACCACCCAGATTAGCCCACCGGTCTCCTTCCCCTGCTACTCTATTTCCTTTGGAGTCGACACCTCCGGCATCCACCTCCACCCCGTTACTCCGCGCTAATTCCTTTCCCCACACACGCACCGAGACTGAGACTGATAACCCTGACGAGGATGGACTTCTCACCCCAATAGGAACATTGTCACGCGCCAGATCTCTCTCCTTGCGCACGCCTGCGCCGCCGGGTGCATGGGCGGCGACTCCTGGCCAATCCGCGCTTCTAAGCAATAGCGTGGATCAATCTCAGTATGGGTCACTTGGCAGGAGGAAAGGCCTGCTGAAGGTTCGTTTCGATGTAGCCGAATCGGAAACTTCTGCAACGGAAGGACATTCAAACTCACCAGTGTCCACTATGAGATCAGTAGATTCAGAGTTGCCATTACCAGAGCTGACCACAGACCACGGGAATGACAACAGCATGGGAGTAGTTGTAAACAAAGACACCCGGCGGACGTCGACATCACCCGTACTGCCTAGACCTGCTACCCCAGAACGGCCCACAAGCCTAATTCTTCGAGAGAACGGAACATCTCCACGGTCGCTTCGGAAACCCCCGGCTGTGCGGCTGGTGGATGCTTATGGGCGGGAAAGAGTTGATGAAGAGATGACCGTAGAATCATTGATAGATCTCCCGAATGGCCAGGCGGATGCAGAGAGGAAGACGAGCACATCGCCACCCACCCCTCACCGCAGTTTGGTGCGAATTGTTGACGCAATGGGGAGGGAAGTTGATGATACCCCGAAGACACCAGATGCATCGGAAGGTAGAGCAAATGGGTCATTTGAAGCGAGCGATTTTCTTGTTTCGGATGACACCCCAGTTGGACATGCTGAGGCATTGGCCCATATGAGGAAAACCCTCAGAGACTTGGCTGAAAGCCTGAGCGATGTTGACAGGTGAGTTGTCTTACGTTTTCGCTGGAAGGCTCCAAATGGACTACCTAATGAATCCGTAGGACAGAAGACCTCGTACTCGATTCTGGTCACCTCGAGCAGTTGGAGGAAGTTTCCAAGGCAGCACGACTTGCTCGGAACCAGCTCGCGCATAATCTTCATCTAGAGACAGCTAAGCACCACGATTTACATCACAATGGCAAATTATCCGCTTGGGCTCGCAGACTTGTGGTATGCACATTAAGATTCGCGTTCATCTGATGTTCACAATGTACACAGCCGGTGACCAAGACATCTTGGAACACTAGCATTATATATTGCGGCGTCATCTTGCACTTAGTATTCTTCTTTGCAATGTGGAGGTATCGTAATATCCGCATACCCGCACTCTAATCTGATCGCTCCCTTCAGATATGCTCATGCGGAGGCTCATCGCCTCTTCTATGCGACATACTATGATCCTTTATACCCCGAGTTCACACCGACTCAAGAGACTTCGTGTTTCAGTGGCACACTTTCTCCGCAACCATGGACGATGTCTGATTTATATGAGACCATCCAACAGGAAGGGTGGTGGTCAATCAGGAGAGAGATCTTGCGCGCGATCAGGCATGTTGGAGACCAAGCTTGGGAGCGGTGGGGGGAGCATGCACGTTTTGAAAAGCCCACCTGATCGATACCCAGTGGTTACTTATTGATCTCATTTCCAGTACATACAACTAATTTAGCATGGAAATATTGTTTGTATGCATTATCCTGGGTAGACTTCGTTCTTTTGTCGTAGAGGTATGTTACTCTCGACTGCGATCAAGCAGGATGTGGAGCATCCCAGTGAACGTACGACGTTGGCAAGCACGGTAACGTTGGACTTTGGTTCATGCCACCCATGTGAGTGAACACACGAAAGCCATTCGTTGCCGGCCATATTGACCTTGGTCATCATAGACGGGACAAATTTACGATCCATTCGAAAGCAGTCGTCTGTCAGGATGTCGATCTCAAAGGCGACATCACCATCGGACCAGGTTCTGTCATTCATCCCAAGGCTACCATCTTCGCTCTCGGAGGACCTATCGTCATTGGCTCGGGATGCATCATTGAAGAAGCCGCTATCATCGTCAACCGTCGCAAAGAGGTCATGCGCATTGGAGACAATAACCTGTTCGAGATTGGCTGTCGTACGTTCCGTTTCCCTCGTCGCTGACAGGTTGGTCAATCGTTCTTCCAGGTGTCGAATCGCCTTCCATAGGAGACAACAACACCATCTCTACTCGTGCCCGGGTGCACCATACGGTGCGAGTATCCAACTTTTGTGTTGTCGGTGCAGGTTGTCTGGTGGTACCCACCGAAGACGAGACCTTGGAGGAATACACTTCTGCGTATGGTTCTGCCGTGGAGAAACGGATCTGGAGCGGTAGGGGCAAGGTTCAGGAAGCTGACTTGCGGTTCAAGCATGCTGAGTACCTCCGAGAGATGCTACCCAAGTTCAATCGGTTGCGTCGAGGGGACGGTGCATGACACACCCATGGTAATGAGCGTTACCAAGTCTGCATAATACGACGGTCGACTGTCCTCACGGTTCGATTCCTATAATTACAGACATTGATAAAGAAACCGTACAATAGGTGTTACTGGTACGCAGTCCACATGAGATGGCTTTGTAGAAAGCTGAGAGTGCATGGTCTGTGTGAGGCATGTTAACGAATCTCAACATCATCCTCAGAAGTGCTGCCTTAGTCTCGGGCGATTTCCGGGGTACTATGAGGACATCAAGCTGGACTTCTTGAGCATCAGGGTATCTGTTCACACTTGTGAGTGACAGTCATTGGTACGAGACACTGACTTTGATGTGAAGACGGAGGATAGTGTGTCCAGGATGTTTTAGAGTTGCGATTTCAATACATGCTACCACAGTACCCACGAGATCCGCTAGTCGGTGCATCGATCTGGGCGAACAAGAGGATGGCCCATCTTCGCAATGAGCTGCATGGAGCTACCGAGGGCTGAGTCCAAGTTGCGACTTCAGTTGGTCGAACTCGAGGTGACCGGTGAAACGATACCATAGGGAAGCATACCACATGCATTCCCATCAGACATTACCCATTCATCACGTATGTCGGTTGTAGCTTCTCTATGCAGACAGGGAGGTTCCTTTGGCCTTGTGATGACTTCCTCAGGCTAGTTATCGGAAGAGCCCTGGTCACTGGCCGGACTTGATTGAGAAGCCACAAAGCAACAGCAATGTGTCACCGACCTCCATCCAAGAATTTTACGCCGAGAAGTTTTCCTGTTGCGAGTGATCGATTTAAGACACGATCACCGCTGTCCGACCAACGATCCCTGGGCTCTCGTCTTGGCAGTTGGAGTAACGTGAGTGTATAAGAAATTGTTAACGGCACTTCTGCCGAGGGGATGGGCTGCAAGACGACCTCCATGGTACCAAGCGATGTCGAGTTGCTCTCCATGTCGCTGTGTTGAATGCACTCTTCCTCGGTGTCCTCATAGTCGTGCTGTTCCGTAGCAAGCAAAATTTGAGCATGCATGGAGGGTACTGTAGCAATCCAGCGGCCCTGCTCGGTCTCGGTAGTCCGCTACCTCTGAGTCCGTCCTTTCAGAGTCAACGACAACGTGAAGGTCCATCCAAGATGTAGCAATGGGAGACTTGTAGGGATGTCATCCCATCTTGAAATGCAAGACGGTGGACAGAAGACGACGGCAGCCCGGGTTGATGTGGAACTGGCGGTACCAATGGAGGCTTTGAGGACGGCGCCATTATTTAGATGCGGCCAAAATGAAGGAAACCGCTGCCTCATGGTCTTATCGATCGTTTCTTGTTCATGTTGGTATCAAACCCTGCGAAGGATGGGATGGGGCAAGCAATGGCTGTTTCTCAGGTCCGTTCGCTGACTCCAAAGGTGGCCTCAACTTCATCCATCTCACAGAGCCTTGATGAAACCACCGCCATCATTGCTCGCTGGGGTGCACGATGTGCTCGCTGCTCAGCCGACCTCGGATGAATTTCGTACACCTCATCCATTCGGCGCCTCGTATTCGACGGCGCTGACACGACTCAACACGATACTCAGCACGACCACTCAACTCAGCTATGCGCTATCCCAGCTCAGCGCCGTTCCGTCCTCGGAGCAAACCTCCAAACTCGTCAGCCTTATGAAGCAATACACAACGATGTTCACGTCCATTACACACTCTCGCGCTCCTGTCACTTCTCTCCTTACAGAGCGGCTTGTTATCGTCTTCCCTGATACTGCGCCCCCTTCCCCCAGTAAACTCGAGGAATGGGGTCGTGCAGTCGGCATGGAGGCATTCATAGACAGTTCCGGAGTGTCTGCTACCACGACCATGATGATGGCGGGTAAAGTCCTAGTCCTCGACGTTGACATCGATGGCAGAGTAGTCGTCAAGACCTCCTTTGCTGTTGGTAACAATCATGCTAATGGCCCACCGGCTTCACCAGACTTGGATGCCTTACTCGCCAGGGATATTGCCCGGTGGGTTGATGCTGCAAGTCGAGCATCGCTTGCTGCATCCCATAATACACGGTCAGAGGATCCTGCTGTTGAAGCCGCTTACCTTGGTCTTGTTGTACAGGACCATCTACGCTACCTCATGATGTTAGATTCGTTAGCAGTCGCTGAGGGCGAGCGAGGAATTCGGTGGTTTATGGAACCGGTCAGCGCAGCGCAGCATTACCTTAGTGCCCACAAACCTACTGGGTCCGTTACTTTCTTTTTTTGACCAGTGTCTATTGATATTGTCGGTGGACAGGCAAAAGCATCAGCCTCTCGACAAGATGCTTGCCCGAAATTCCTTACCCTTGTTGTATCTCGACGCGCCGTCCTTGTCCTTCCTTGTTTGGCTTTCTCCTTTATCGTACCTTCGCCTCCTCCGGTCCTCACCGGCCACGCAACCCCAAACAAACAGCTCTAACCCTTCTATTGACATCCCTGTTGCGCACCTGACTGCTGTCCTTTCAGATAATTACGACGGTGCCACAATTGCACGTCTAAAGCTCGTCCCTTCGTCTGAAACTGTTGGGGCATCCCCCCACTCCGGCGTTCCAAATGACCATGTTTTTCCTCAATCTCCGTCTCATTCTTGGGTCCTCGAATTCAACTGCCCACCCAAGTCGAGGCATCAGCCGAAAAACCGTGGTGTAGTAGTGTCGCAGAGTCGGTTGCGTGCGATGCAGGCCATTCTGTCGGCTGGAATGTCGACGGACGTCCTGATGGGCATGAGTGTCCCAGTAGGTTCATCTACAGGTGCTGGTTTAGGCAACTTGAGCGCCTTTGGATCCATGGGTCCGTTGACTGAGTTCAACGGCTTCGTGATGGGTCCGTCGCATACTCAGTCGATTCACACCGGAAGTTGGGTGGATCTTTTGGTAAGTGTGATCCAAACCAAAGCATCCTGTTCTTGACACAAGTCATTACACGACGTCTGCGAGATCAATTTGCCTACTTCCATTCAATCGGAGACCTCTTATATCTGCCAATCGGCAGTATATGACAATCGACTCGCTTTTTTACGGGTTCATTGTCGCCGGTTACCTCTTGTCCAAATTTGATTGGTGATTTCGCTGACACTGCGTCACAAAGTTGAACAACGGCTCGCCCGCAGAGTACTACAGTGCTACATATGTAGGTGGCAAAACGTGCCTGGGGACATGTGCTTACACTTGCGACTTTACTAGAACTCACCAAGCCAAGCTCACCCGCCACTCTGTCTGCGGCTTGCGGCCCCACAGGAGCCAGGATATCTGTTGCAAGAGGTCCCGGTGAAGACGATTGGCGAAGTGCTGCGTGTTCTAGACGTACGTAATATACACAGCTTTGGGGCGTGATCCCACTCGTCAACAAACTCTATTCTCAGGTTGTGAGGGAGCAATGCTGGTTGAATGAGATGTTGGGCATACTCCAATGGCAACCAGACAGCGCTGCTCTCGCGCAAAAGAGTACAATATGGGCACCCTCTGCATCGGGTAGCAAAACAGAGGAGCCAGTATCGGTGGAACTACTCGCTTCTATTCTTGCCGGAACGGTCGCACCGCGTTCGATCCCCGTGTCAGTGTATCTCCCCTCAGCGACGCTACCGCCCTTAATGGGTCCCGGCGTATCTCACTTTGGACTCGAAGGGCTTGGCGTCGGACCGCCTCCAATCTCCGATGGTTCCAGCTCTAGAAGTCTCTTTGGCTCCACTGATATGGACATGGACATGGAAATCCCCGGGCTGAGTATGAGTATGGATATTTCCATGGGGATGGGGATGGGGATGGAGCTGTCGAGTTCCCCCGTCCCGTCTCGTCCTCCACCGATGATCGTCTTCTCGAGCCCCGCACGGGCTCCCGCAGCAGGTACAGGCATGGTCGAGCTTCGCGCTTCTTTCGGCGAGTTCAGCAATAAAGGAGGTCATAGCTCTGACTGCGGGGTCAACGTAGAGGCCTCGGCTGGAGTGGATACACGTGGCATGGTCGAAGTCGTAAGACGAGGTGGGATCTGGGGGCTTCCAGGAAAAGTATGGGCTACGATGGGGCCTAAGTAAATACAAGGGGTGATACAGGCAATACGTAGACGACATTTGCAAGGCCAGAATACGAGCAAGACGAGATGGGATCAGGCTGATGGCTCAGGCGGGTTTAACCTGCCCATGATCGCAACAAGCACATCAAGCGCCCAGGGCTTCTCTCCAAGCGACACCGCTTTGAGCTGAAGCTTGATCGCTGATGAAACCTGGGGTGATTTCCGGAGTTCGGACACCCTGTCAACTTCATACTCGCTAATAGTCGGATATCTGTGCGATGGAGATACATGATCATCCTCAGTATCCACTGCCTGGATAAGGCAATTTCAGGCAACGCACTGTGCCGTGAACCATGAGAAGGCTTCTTCAACGATGTTATCCTCTGATAACCTTTCTTTAATAGCACGAAAGGCGAATTCTTTCATTCTTTCATCCCCGAGCTGCCAAACGAACGTCGAGTGACGAAAACACCGCCCCCAATGATCTTGCTTACACTGACTGCAAGTCGATACATCGACTTTGGGGAACAACCAGGAGTCTGATTGGGCCCGTCAGGACACCCCCTGGAAGAACCCGGGACCGACTTCAGGGGCAGGAAAGACACCTGGCCCGTGTAGCGGAAATAGACGTATGAAAGCCATCTAAGACGAAGAAGGCTGGGTCCAAGGCACCAAGTACTCGGTAGGCATCTCTCACTCACGTCTTGTAGGCCACACCCCTAACGAGTATCATCCGACAGCTACTGACGGAGTAGGCAGGAGGTGATATCGGCATGTCGTCCTCCACACCGTGGATGCCTCCATGTGTCGGCGCTGGTGGCACTGTCCGTTCAGATAGGAATCCGAAAAGAGAGAGAAGCTTACTGGGAACATGCGGCTTTGAGGACGACCCTGTTTGAAACCCACCGGGGGTAGCACTGGGGAGCCCAGTGTCATCCAAGTCGTGCGAATCATCCGAATCCTCCTGTTCTTCGTCGTCAAGGTCGCTATCCTGCTCGTATTCGTACTCGTGAAGCATGGAATCTCTGTTGATGTGGTGGTCGCTGGTCATATTAACCAGAAATGTAGGAGCCAACTGTTTTCGAGTCACTGTTGGGCGATTTTAAACTCGAAGGGCGCAGCACAAGGGATGTATTATCCGTACCCAAAGTAGGACTGGGCAACACCAGTCCGATGCTCGCGTTATTGGCATACACGATACGCGGCCTGCCAGCGGCGGTTCGGGGACGCTTGGCGGAGAACACATAGAACTTGGTGTCCACAAAGTCACCAGTCTCCATGGATTGGCGTAATGCCAACGACGTTGAGGAAAGTGGGTCCGTGGCCGGTTGAGGGAGGTGCGCCTTCGTGGTTAGCGTGAGGGACACATAGGGATGCAAGGCAAGGTCGGACGGGGCCCACGAGCCAAGGAGAGCAGGCTGACCGTGACCAAAGTCTATGATCGTGGTCACCCTCTCCTTGAGCCCCTTTGCATCCTTATCGGCGGTGTCTCTCAGGGAAACAGCAACGAAGGCTCGGTCTTGCTCTGTGTGGGAGTGGTTATGATCAAGATACAGGCGGACCTTTGCAAACCACTCGAGCGAATTGTAGGAGACCCCAAACCGCCATCCCAGGCCAAAGGTGTCGCTCCAGACGATGGACCCGTCCCCAGAGACGATAGGACGCTTGTCCTTGATGGTGATTCGAAATACGGAGGTAATAGTGTCCAAGATCTTCTCCATTCTCAGGCAGCGTCTGGTTCCAGTGTTGGCCGCGACGATGCGAGCTGCGATGACCACCAGTACTGTGCCAGTGCAAGTGCTGCACCTGAGAAAACGCCCGTGTCCACAGCATTTCCGTCCGGTCCAACAAAGGCAATCCAGCTAACCCCCGATGTATACGTGAGCACTCCATGGGCCATGTTAGTCCCGGTGTGCATCAATTCACGGCTCCTAGAGAAAAGTAGAGTTGTTCTGCAGCTGTGGATGTTGGTCATTCCGGTAGAACCTCTCGGTCGCTCGCAGAAACCTGCGGTTCGTCCGACCAGCGACTAGAGCTGTTCATGACATGCAACCGGTCGCACTTCAGTCTTTCCACTGAACTTTTGGTACGGTGATCAAGGTGAGCGACGGCCGTTTTTTTTTAATGATGTGGTAAGTAAAACAAGCACCAGTGCGACACCAGGGTTCAACTGCAGAAAAACACGCTTTTCCGGTCCACAAACGCTTCCCGGGCCACAGGCTAATACAGAACAGAAGATATCGGTGTTCAGACACGAGATTTCTTTACCGCTGGTTCCTCGGACGGAAGACAGCTGTCCTGCCATCCACTGTACCCTCGTGTCGTCCCACAGAAATCATTATTGGGCAAGTGCATCATGTGGCGTGTCGCACAAGAGTTGATCTGTACGGCATGCAGTGGATGAACGCTTTGTGTGATGTGTGTCAGACACAATGAATGATGTCCAGTATGCGGGATGTTGGACCGAGCGTATCCAGCTGGAAACGGAAATCAGACCGATGGCGTCCGCAACTCGAGGTCACTGGTTGGAGTGGGCTAAGAACTTGGTGAGAACACTTGCGTATTTGCCTTTTTTGTTCTGCAAAGTTTACTGTGAAACCCTTGAACCTTGTGAGGAGAATTGGACATGAACACGGTCATATGATGTTGTGTGCCATTTGGAGTCCTGACCGTCATGGCGTCCCATTTGACGCCTTATTGGACAGTAATTAGGACACAGGCGTGATTGCTCAGCGACCAAAATGGCGAGTGGAATTGATGCCTCGTGTACGGCGCACGGTTTATTCGCAATGGGTTGAACGTCGACCCGATACGCCAAAGATTGAGTGCTCGGTGGAGCAAGGACGTCCGTGCTAGATCAGGACATTCAGGGTCAGGGTTTGCTGCGAGCTCAAGGCTTTCATAACGGCACCTGAATCGATTTTGTCAGGGTGGGGCTCACAGGGGATATGACATGCATTCGGTGCCATAATACCCGGCGATAAGGACGAGATGGCCGGACGAAACGAGGATACTTCGAGGGGCGAGATGGAACGCCGCAAAGACACGGACTGAGTGGATCTGTGCCAATATTAAAAGTCGACAGACCGCTGGGAAGCAAGGAGTGAATGAGCACGCGTCTCCGCTGTGAGAAGGTGTCTCGGCGTGGCTCATGATAAACCCACGAGTCGTGTTTCTGGTCGGTCCGGCTCATTCCGGCGAACTGCCCACAAAGTTCAATGTGAGGGAGAGACCCAAGATGGGACAGTGCAACACTGCAGACCGCGAGGCGAGGACCAGCGGACGACATCGTCGGCTGGTATGCTGAGGCTTGGCCGAGTACGTCGCCTGGCAGACTGGGTGAGATTCCAGTAGGCCGCCTGGCTGATGAGTTGATTGGCCGTTGCCGCGGATCGTTTCGGGGTGGCGGCTGCGGCGGTATCAGAGAGGCAATGCAACGCGTACGGTGGTCGGTGGTCGGTGGTCGGTGTCGTGCATGGAGCGCAACGTCGGCCATCGCTCTGCTCACAGCATGGGTGGTGAGGGATAGGGAGGACCTCGCACAGCCGTGCACAGCCGAGGCAGCGCAGTCGGCCATTTATTTACTGATTGCCCGTTACATACAGGCCGTCAGGCTGGGCACACGCCAACAGGTATGATATTATAGGACAAGGCTGCGGATAGCCGAGGGGGACACCCGGCACACGAGAAGGAGAGGGCACACGGCAGAGTCGTGGTAAGTCAAAGATAGAGTGGCGAGAGGCGTGCAGAGGCGATGGACAGGTTGGATACAGACGAGCAGCAGAGGAGGGGAGCGGACAGGTGGGATGGACGCGAGGCGGCCTGCGTGGGACGGGGGACCATGTGGAGCAGAGACGTAAAGGAGAAGGCGTGACGTGACTCAGAAACGCGGCGTGACAGTGGCGGTAGAGGATACTTGTTCGCGCGCAGGCGATCTCCCTCGCCCAGGTCTGCGTCGCTCTCCTCCCCACGTCTGAAGGTCTCTCCTCCTCTTCGTACGTCCCCGTCTTCTCCTCCCCCCCCCACTCACCTCCCCCTCCAGAGCCGTCCTCGGGCCCCCTCTTTCTTCCCCACCTTCCCATAGACTCCCTGCTGCGTGCGTTGCATGTCTTTCGGCCCTGGCGTCCTCAGACTCTCAGCCGGTCTCGTCTGATCCCCTCCTCCGCCGAGCCCGTCCTCGCCGTCCCTATCACCAGTACCTCTCTGTCTCCCGTCTTCACCAGCTCATGTTGCAGTATTCCGCCCAACCGATCCCCCTCCCTATCTCCTACAAACCCCAGTTGGCCCGCAAAGATATCCTACCCGAACACCGCTCTAATGATTCCCAACCCCAGCTCCCCCCGGCTTCCCGTCTGTTCAACAAGCGCTTCACGAAAGACCGCTCGTCCCGTCCATCCCACCAGCAATTGCAGCAGCAGCAGCCATTTTCTCCCTTCTCCCATGTGAGCCATCATTCCCCCCTCTCTGTTTCTGTCAACCTCCCCTCTCCTCCCGCTTCTTCTCCTCTCCCTTCTCCCCCTGCCCTCCCCACCCGTTTATCTCCCGCCCCCGCGAGTCCCCTCGCTATTCCCACTCCCCTCCCCTCCGTCCCTCTCCCCCATTCTTCTTCTCGTCGTCCCGCCATCCCGAGGTCCGTAGCCTCCTCTGCACGTCGCTCTAGCTCGGGCTCCTCTGTCATCGAAGATGTTCTCGCTCCCGGAGACTTCATTGGTGAAGGTATTCTCTTACAAGGTCACTTCATCAGCCTTTCTCCTGCACTCGTCTCACACGACAGCACCGACTTTGGCTTGGCCAAAGAGTTCGAGATTATTCGCAAACTTGGCACAGGCTCATATGCCGTCGTCTATCTCGTCCGTGAGGTTCTGTCTCGTGCACAGCCTTCTGAAGATGGCCATTGTGGTGCCCTCGATCTTGGGGAACTGACCCGCTCAAAGAGCTATATAACATATGGCCGTGATTTTGCCCTCAAGTGCCTCAGCAAGGCCAATCTCGATCAGGACGCCCTTGCCGCCCAGATGACCGAGGTCAGATCCGTCGGAACTCTGTATACATCTTGTTCATCTCCTCCTGCACAGGTCACTATCCATCAGTCTCTTCGTCCCCATCCCAGCATAGTCACCCTCTACCGCACGTTTGAAACACCGGCCTTTCTGCTGCTGCTGCTAGAGTACGTCCCTGGAGAAGATTTGTTTTACTTTCTCGAGCAGGCACGTGACCATTACGAACCGACACCCCTTGCATCGGAAGACGTACTATCGTCCCCTTCGCGGACTCCCCCGACTCCTTCCCTCCTCGCTTCTCTCCATCCGTCTCAATTACTCAGCCCTACGCGTCTGCGCCTGATCGCCCGCATGTTTTCCCAGATGTGTGATGCTGTTGCCTCCTGTCATGAGCAGGGCGTCTTCCACCGCGACATCAAACCGGAGAATTTCATCGTCACAGACGGCTTCGTCAGCGCTGAACGTCGTGTCATTGTCAAGTTGACAGATTTTGGCTTGTCTACCACGGAAGCAGAGTGTTCTGACATGGACTGTGGAAGCGCTCCATACATGAGCTTCGAGTGTCGAAACAACTGCGCCCCGACGTACCGACCTGCCCCCGCCGACGTCTGGTCCCTTGGTATCGTTTTGATTAATATGTATGTCCCTCCCTCTCTAGAACCCACTTTCTGTTGTAAGTTTTGATTCAGGTTGTACCACTACAATCCTTGGACGGATACCGCTCAAGGAGTCTGCTCTTCTTTCAACCTCTTCCGTCAGCTTGGCCCCGACTTCTTCATGCAGCGCTTCACCGGTATGACTGCCCCTGTAGCTGAATTTCTTGCTACTCGCGTTTTCTGTCTCCCTCTTGCGTCCGCTCTATCTGCGAACTCGACGATCCCTGTCACTGCACGCGAGTTCGGTGTTTGGATCAAGGGTCTCCCTGTATTGTTGTCCGAATCCGCTCCCATCAATCGCCCCGTCACAGGCCACAAGCGCGTCGTCTCTACCTCTTCCATAACCCTTGGCCATCCCCTGTCGTCGTCCCCACCTTCACGTCGCCCTTCGTCTCGCGCTGACGGCCGAACTCCAGTCATCCATTCCCGCAGTTTATCGCGGGCTCCTTCATTTGGTCCTGCGTTTGAGAAGACTGGGTTAGGTTTGGAAACAGTGCCCGACTTGGATGTCTCTGTCGTAGAGGAGACGGAGAGTGAGATCCTCGAACCTTCCCATATTGAGGCTATTGAAGAGGTCGAGGCTACGGATGAGCTGGACGTCGATCCTGGGCAGAACCCGGATGCTGAACATGACGTGGAAGATGGTCGCAGCCGCTCCTTCAAAAAACGGGGGCGTCGCGGGGCACGGAAGAGCAAGCCATTCACTAACGGCGCTGTGGACGAGACGTTGGAAGTACTTGCCTCTGCCTCGCAGACCCTAGCAAGACAGATAAGTCTGGCGTCGCGTTCTTCCTCACGACCCCTCTCTGGCTCTGTGTCGTCGCCGGTCATTGATATCAGTCGTGCGGCCAGCATCGCATCTTCTCAGGTGCCGCCCACTGTCTGTGCTGAGTTCCACCCTATTGCCACGGATGTGCCAGCTTCGCCTGTTTCTCCACCCTCCGTCCCCGCCGTCGCGAAAAAGGCTTCCAAGTGGAAGCTTTCTTTCGGAAGCAAGGGCCACACGTCTCCTGTAGAGGAATCAGCTCCCGGTACAGCCAGTAATGTGACAAGTCTTATCATGGGTCTGTCAGCTATGCCGACTTTTCACAACGCACCCACTCCCATTGTCGGTCATCAAGCACGTGGTCCGAGTTCGCCTTATACCCGCACGCCGCTCACACCGCAGCGGTCTCCCGCGGACGAAGCGGTTACTTGGATACGTGGTCGTCAGCTTCAGTCCTTTAATCCAAGCATGCGGGGTACGTCATCTGGCATTGGGCATGGACAGAATTCTGGCACATTTTCTTCCGGGAGTGGTGGCTCCGCTGAGCGCAGAGGACCCCGTGGGGCATCGCCTCCATCGATTCGTGGCGCAGGTCTGGATTATGTCTCTCCCAACTCTGCGCTATCTGGTTCTGCCAATAAGCGTAACTGGCGTAGCTCGACGTCGACGACCTCGAGCGCGAGCACGTCCACGAGTGCATTCACACGGTATAGTAATTCTAGTGCACGGAGCGTTAGCACAATGGCAACGAGCGTCTCGAGTGGGAGCTGGAGGGCACAAGTCAAGACATCGGGTCAGAATGGGTGCAACAAGATTCACGGAAGCAATGGGGAACAGCAGGCTATCCCCAAGAACGTTAAAAGTGAGTTGTGTATCGCTCTCACCTGTCGATGTATACATTTATCCCATTGCTACTCAGTCATGTCTGGTGTACCTTGGGAACTGGACCAGCTACCGCGGCAACAGCACTCAAACCCGGTCGGAGACATCTTTGGCCAACCTCCCCAGCGCAAGCCTCGTACTCGTAAGCCTAAAGATCCCAAGCTTGACACCATTTGCGAGCGGCCAGGTGCACTTCAAAAGTACGCTGTTCATCAACTCCGCGATGCTGCTACCTCCACTACCGACCTCGATGGCGTCCGCGAGGCCAGTGAAACAAACAATGATGGTGTGCCAAAGAAGGTTCAGAAGGGCCAAATCAACGCGCTGGCGAAGATGCTCTCCGCTCTGAGGCGGTAAATGTAATGTTAGTCATATAGGCATTTTCCCGCTTTCTTCTCTTGCCTGTTGTTCATATCCTGGACGTCCGTCTGATTGGGAGCTCATGTATGATTTCTCGTGTGCACGACGCAGGTTCTCGGTACTGAATGTGGCATGGCAGTTTGTGCTATTCGCTGTGGCTCGCGTTCGTGTATTGCTAGGTAGTCATACTTGCGGTGCGATGTTGATCCCATTCTGCATGTTGATTTGCGCTCAGCTCTTGCACAGGAGAACATCTATCTTATCTCTTCCTCACTGAGTCCGCGACTCTGAAAAACGCACAAGATCCAAAACCCAATTCACACTCCTTGTTCGTCATTGCTTTTGATCAGATAACAGGACTGTAACATTTCTCTACGAAACCCGTTCCATTGATAAGACGTCACTAGCATATCAGATACTGTAAATCCCCGTCATTCCTTTGTTCCATTGAACCAGGTCCTTGTGTTTGTCTTCTGGTGCATATACAACGTGGTTGTTCTAAATTGCATGTGTGACGTAAAGACATAGTCAGCCACTGGGCCACTGACCGGTGTGAAGACAAGCTGCTCCCTCTATTGAATTCAAGTGCTGTTCCCCTGTCATCTAACGTGGTGCAAGAGGAATACCAGAGTCTCCCGCAAGAGAGCTCTGCAAGTCTGCGAATGCCATGTTTTGTTCGAGTGTGGGGGCCTGTGGGGCTCGGGGAGCGAGCGCTGCCGTATTGATGAGGATCGTCGATGGCTCGCCGTGAGATGGCGAGCGCAAGCCCGCGGTGAGCCGGGTACGGTGATCCATGGATGACCGGGTTTGCATTGGGGACGGCGACCGCGAGGTCATACCGTCCGGATCGTTCTCCGAGGAGATTGGGTGCTCCGCAACGGATGGCGAACCAGGAATGAAAAATCCTCCAATGCTGTCCGTGCGGACGAGATTGATGTAGTATTCTTGAAGGACTTCACGCGTGCACTGACAAAAACGCCAAAGCGAACAGCCCCCCCAAAAAAGGGACAAGACACGTCAAGACCAGAACAAGTGGTGAGAACGCTTGCAAGAAGGGGAAGGGAAATAGGGTAATCGGGACGGGAGAGGGGTGGGTTGAGATAAAGTTGGGACAAGGGAAATGTGCTAACCGTCAGTCGCCAATCGATCATGCGAAGAAACTCGCGTTCGAGGACGTTTAGTTCGGATACGGGAATGCCGCCCACACGTGCGTAGAGGCTGTTGGTACAGAATGTGTCGCACAAACCCTTGCTGCAGACGGTGATGGAAGCAATGATGAATCGGTGACAGGTGAGGGAAGAGAGCGTAAAAAGCGGCATCCGTGCGCAGATCTGGTCGACGTAGTGGAGAATGAGTAAGAGGCATGATTTCTTGGGACAGAGATCTGCTTAGACGCGAGGCACACGTTCCACCAGAGGCGGAGGCGACACACCTCGACCTTGGTAAACCTGATTATTCGCCGGAGATAATCGAGCACGGTGATTCCGGGCGTCGACCTCGAATGAAATCGGGTCAGGCTTTCACTAGATGAATGAAAGGATCAAAAACGTTCTCGGAGGGTCGACATCGGGAGAACCTACGGCAACAAGGGTAACCGGTCATTATGTGCGATCAATCGTTCAAGCATATCGGCTTCAATGCAGCACTCAGACATCGACCATGACGATACACCGACAACAGAGAGTGATTACCTATCAGCAAGGCAAGATTATCTATGTCCGCGTGTTCGAATGCAGCGGGTAGAGCGACCCTGCCTGCGGTGTCCATACACCCATCGCACTCACCACCTGCTTGGTTTGTGGATCTCTTGCCAAAAGACGTTGATCAGCTCAAAGATGTCGGCGTAAACCAAATATGTGCAAACACCCCGGCCCGACGACATCCTCCTGTACAGTACCACAGCGGTGTTCGAACCTTATCGTTTCAGCCACCCACATCCATACCGCGGGGCGTCCCAGACTTGCCGTCCTCAACACATGGCCCCAAAATTCGTGAGTATATCCAACTCATCCAGCGTCTCTTTCTATAGCCTCGCCTCATTCAGGATCCCTCCGAAGTCAAAATCATATACCTGCGGGCAACTGGTGGTGAAGTCGGTGCCTCATCCGCCCTTGCCCCCAAAATCGGTCCTCTCGGTTTGGTGCGTCGTTTTTCCGTGCTCCCCAGATGCATGCTCTGAGACCCCCATAGTCCCCCAAGAAAGTTGGAGAGGATATCGCGAAAGCAACGTCTGCGTGGAAGGGTCTACGTGTCACTGTCCAACTTACGATCCAAAACCGACAAGCAACCGTCTCGGTCGTCCCTTCAGCATCCTCTCTTGTCATCCGTGCGCTCAAGGGTATGGAACAATTCTGTTGTACTTTGTTGCATTACTTGAGTTTGTTGCAGAACCTCCCCGCGACCGCAAAAAGGAGAAAAACATCAAGCACTCTGGAAGTGTCTCGCTGGATGAAATTTATGATATTGCCCGGACGATGAAGAGCAAGTCAATGTCAAAGGACCTCGCTGGTGGCGCGAAGGAAATCCTGGGAACCGCACAGAGCATCGGGTGCACGGTCGATGGTCGGCCACCCCACGACATCATTGATGGCATCAACTCGGGAGAAATCGAGGTGCCAGACGAGTAGATGACAACTCATGTATTCATTGATGTGCATGTCCACCTTCATACTGGCATTTCAGTGCCTGAGACGGCGACTCAATGTGCAAAGTCAGGTCCCCGACTCCCATGCCATGGTAGCAGGGGAGGATGGATAGTGTGCAGGCACCTGCAAATGCAAATGCAGGAATTTTTTAATAGACGAAGTATCCTTGAGCCTGATCACATTCGTGGTTATTTGACAGTGAAGGTGAAGTCAATACAAATGAAAAAAGTTGGGTTGGGCTCATTGTTCTTTCAATTGTCATTAAAGGATTGTACAACATTTGACTATCTTTGCACATCTTTTTCTCTTTCTCATATGAATCACCTACTTGCATGTTTTCATTTATAACCTGTGGTTCTCCCAGATTTATTAGTGGAGCATCATGCATGGAGTCATGGTTGCTTAATAAAGCTCTTCTTTAGGAAAGCTGCATAATCCTGTTAATTATCCTCTATATTATGATTTCCTAAATTGTCTTTGTAAATACTATCTACTTCTTTACAAAGTAAAAGGGCTTATCAGAGTAATAGGAGTAATAGTTGCAACATGTTATACACTGGCACTACTTAGCTAGGGGTTATTTTTCATTTTTACCCTAAGCTAAGTTCTCTGTTATGCCACCAGTTCAGGGTATTGGACTTTCATCACTATGATACCTGATTATGTAATTGTGTCATATAGTTTCACTGTTTATCTCTACTTTACACCTCAGTGCACTACTCTGTAACTAAGGTGAGACACTACTCTATATTCTTTTTCCATGTTGCTTATACCACCTGTAGTTATCAATAGATAGAACTAATGCTATAGTGCACTACTCCATGACTGAGTTACCAACAGGTTATGAGCTCCAGCCATTAACTTGATTGAAAACTTCTAATCTGCAACAGATAATCTTGCACAGCTACCAATATGTCACATTCAACCAAACTTGATGATAACTTTATGAAAACCCCAAAGCTTGATGCTACTGGGAAGAATTGGCCCATTTGGAAGGGTTGTCTTAAGGTATCACTGTCAATGAGAAGTTTAATTGATCATTTTCATGAAATAGCACCACAACCTACTAACCCTGCAATGGGCAAGTTGAAAGGGTGGATGCTAAGTACAGCTAATGAGAAAGCTGAAGCAAAGGAGTATGAAAAAGCACTCATTAAATGGGCTGAAAAGAATACTATCATCAAGCAACAAATTGCTAATGTCATCTTCAATTCACTTTTTATTTGTCTACTTGGGAAAATGACTGCAGCAGAGTACTATAAGATACTAAAGGACCTGTTTGAGAAATGCTTATTGGTTGTCAGTGTTAAACTGAGATATTAGCTTGGTGAACTGAAACTAAAAGATGGTGATGATGCACATGCACATCTCAAGAAGATAATGGTTATGCATGAAAAGCTCATGTCCATGAGCCATCCTGTATCTAATAAAGATTTGTTCAATATTATCTTTACCTTACTTCCTTGGTTGTACAATCCCACCTTATCATCCATCTTCTCAACTATTAAGCTTAATGGAATTACACTATCACCTACTATACTAATGGGTCTTATTGTTGACCAGTATGATCACTTCATTGTGCAAGATGAGAGCAAGTCAAAGTCAAAAGCAAATGATGACATTGCACTCACAACAGATAATACAGAAAAAAAGAGGACTCCTACCCCTATATGTTATAATTGTGGCTGGAAGGAACATAAAAAGAGTTAGTGCTGGAAGAAAGAAGGGGACTGTAAAGAAAAGGCTCCAAAAGGATGGAAACTGTGTGGTAAGAAGAACACTTTTTCTAAGCCAAAGAACAACCACTGCACAAATACAGCAGCTAGCAATAATGAGCCAGATGCTATATGGCTTGCAGCCACTACCTGTTCACCTATTACACAACCCATTATGCACACAGTTTTCCCATCCTCCACCACTGTTGAGTTATGTGATAGTGATGCTATACTCTATCTCATGCCATATCATGAACATCTTCTCAACTATGTCAATATCCCACCTTATTCCATCAAAGCTGCTGATAAGTGAATCTTTAATGCCATTGGATGTGGCAACCTTCACATTGAGCTACCCAATGGGAATTCAACAACCCTGTTCTTTTCAAGAATGTTCTGTATGCACTGAATATGGGCAGAACTCTGATCTCCATTACAAAGCTCACTGCTGCCAGTTATGTGGTGATCTTCCACAATTATTCCTGTCAGATTTTCACCAAGAATTGGAAGCTTCTTGGTAAAGTTCCCCTCATTAATGGGCTATACAAAGTTTAGTGCTCAGTTATACCCTTTGCCAGCACTGTTAGGGACTTACAAACCCTACTGATGGATAACCTACATGCCCACCTATGTCATATTGCTCCTTCCTCTATTCATGACATGCTTGCCAAGAACTGTGTTGAAGGCATTAAACTGGACTCATATAATGAAACTATGGGTCAGTGTAATGTTTGTGATTATGGGAAAGCAATACACAAACCCACAGGGCAGACCTGTGAGCCCACTCAGCAGATTGCTCTTAATAATGAGGTCCATAGCAATATTTAGGGATCATTGCCTATTACTACCCCAGGCCACAAATCTTACTATGTGTCCTTTACTAATGACCATACTCAGTACACATACCTTTATCTTCTGGGCACAAAGTCTGAGACATTTGACTCTTATTGTCAATACAAAGCCTGAATATGAACCCAGTTTGACACATGCATTAAATGCCTTTACACTGACCATGGTGGTAAATACCTAGGTATTGGATTCAAATGTCATTTGACTTCCAGTGGGACTGAGCACAAGCTTGCCACACATGATTACCTGCAGTCTAATGGAGTTGCTGAATGGCTCAACCAGACCCTTGTTGAATGCATACAAATAATGTTGCATGCTAGTGATCTCCTGAAAACACTGTGGGAAGAAGTAATCACATACTGTGTGTGAATGAAAAATAGGACATCTATAAAAGTACTAAGTGGTATGATACCTTATGAGTTAGTATATAAGCACAAGCCCAACCTCAAGGACATTCTGGTATGGGGTACCAAGGTTTGGGTACATAATCCTACCAGATCTAAAATTGATGACCATGTGTGTGAAGGCTTCTGGGTTGGTTTTGACTCTGAAAGTGTGGCACATCATATCTATTTTCCTGACAGATATTAGGTGGCCATTGAGTGTAATGTCTCTTTTAAATGGCTTACTGGCACAAGTCTCCATTGCTGGCATTCCTCTAATATTATGAATAGCTGCTTGAATGTGGATACTGCAGATCAGCCGCCTGCCACTTTTTCAGAGGCTCAGAATGTGCCTCTACTCTCCTGACTCCCTTTTCCTGCTCTGCCTCAACCCCCTGCACCACTTTCTACCACCAATCCATGCTGCTTGACCAGATCCTATGTTGAATCACCTTATATTCACTTGCTATGTGAGGGCATTGGCTCTCATGATGATTGGCCAGATGGATACATCTTGCCACATGGTGTTGTCAGTGTTGACCTGATTATCAGTAAGGGAGAGTGTAAATATGATATAAACACAGAAACCAGTGGTGAAGCTGATGGGGTTATTGTAGTGTCAACATGGAAAGATAACTGCTGTGCTTATACAATATTAGCAGCCATGTGCAATGTAAAAGCCTTGGAACCATGCACCTTAGAGGAAGCATGTGCAAGGCCAGATTGGCCTAAATGAGATGATGCTATCAAGTCAGAAATGATGAGCTTGAATGATGCACACATCTGGGATGTTGTGGACTGCCCACCCAACAAAGTAAATGTAGTTGACTGCAAGTGGATGTTCAAAATTAAAAAGAATGCAGCCAGTGAGACTGATAAGTACAAGGCATGGCTTGTCACATATGGCTTTATGCAAGTACATAGTGTTGACTATTATGACACTTATGCTCCAGTCACTCACCTTACCTCACTTTATCTCATCTTTACCATAGCTACCTGCCATAACTGGGACATTGACATATTTGATTTCCACAGTGCTTTTCTCAATGGCAAGCTAGATGACAATAAAGTCATTTACATGGAACTACTCCCCAGCTATGACAAAGGTGGTCAAGATATGGTTGCTTAACTTCAAGTCACCCTATATGGCTCAAAACAAGGAGTGCTAAAGTGGTACCAATGCTTGTGTGGTGAGCTGGAGCAACTAGGCTTTACCTGTACTAAAGCAGATTGAAGAGTATTTATTGCTTGCATTGGAACTGAACCACTCATTCTTGTGTTGCATATCAATAACTGCATGATGACAGGGAGCTTGAGTGAACTCATCAAGATATTTAAAGCTGAAATTGGGACTTGTTTCAAGATCTCAGACTTGGATCCCATCAGTTGGCTTCTTGGAATGAAAGTTATATGGAATCATGCTGCTCATATCATCTTGATTTTGCAGGAACCCTATATTGATGCTATCCTGACAAAATACAACTTTGACAGCATGAAAATGGCTTCAATCCCAATGGACCCAAATCTACAATTATTCCAAAATTAGTTCCCAGAATCCTTGCTTGAAGTTGCCAAAATGCACCAGGTCCCATATTAAGCTGCCCTAGGGTTATTGATGTACCTTGCAGTAGGTACCCAACTGAATATTGCCTTTGCTACCTCAACACTTGCCCAATTCATGGATAATCCTGGCTTAGCCCATTGGAAAGCTCTCAAACAAGTTTACTACTACTTGCTTGACACAAGAGGCTGGAAGCTAACCTATGGCATATAGCTGTCAAGTCTTGTCAGCTATGCTAATGCAGACAGCATATCTCAGGAACACCATCACACTATTACTGGATTTGCATTTCTTATAGATGGAGGAGCTATTCTCTGGGGTTATGCAAGCAGGAGCTTGTTACTCTCTTCATCACAGAGGCTGAGTATGTTGCTGCCACACATGCCACCAAAGAAACTATTTGGCTCTGTTGACTCATTGGTGAGATTTTTTTCCCACTGCTTACCCCACAACTTTGTATGGTGACAACCAGTCCACTATTACATTAACCAAAGATGGTAATTATCATGCATGAACTAAACATATAAATATTCATTATCATTTTATTCATTTTACAATTTCTGATGGTACTATTTACTTTCTTTATTGTTCTACAAACAACATGGTTGTGGATACTCTTACTAAGGCCCTTTCTTCAGTTAAGGCCAAGCACTTTGCCTTTGAACTAGGACTAAATGCTTAAGGGGGAGTGTTGGACTTTTGTCACTATGATACCTGATTATGTAATCATGTCATATAGTTTCACTGTTCATCTCTACTTTACATCTCAGTGCACTACTTTATGACTGAGATAAGACACTATTTTATATCTTTTTTTCATATTGCTTATACTGTTATAGCTTCTTGCCATCCTAGCCTTAATACTCAATATGCTTCTTGGTGAATGCTCCTAATCTATCCTTGATAACTGATAGGGCTTTTAGCTAGTGGCCCCTAACTAGGTGAGGTGAGAAAATGGATAAGGTCACTACTCTTGTATAAACCAGTAGCTAGCAGCACTAGTTGTTATGGCTCAAGCCTAACACGATGGTCTCACGTGACCGTGGGAACTGTAGAGCACGAGATGCGCTGGTCATGTGATCAGTTGCATGTGATCGTGCGAACGAGTTGCCTGATAAGACAAACCCTAGGCTAAGGCTAAGTCCTATATTCAGAGTATTCCCTTGCATAAGGTATTGGTCACATGATGTGGCAGATCTCAAGATGAGATCCAGATCCCTCCGATGATATCTGATCTTATGATCTAGATTAGAATCTGATCTGTGGCAGAGATCCAGATTGGATCTCCTTGGCCTCCAGGTAGCCTTGCTGCATTCATAGATCTCTACCTGTGCTATCTTCCATTCTCCCACATCCTCATGGTGTGGCTTCTCTTCCATTTCTATCCCTTGATCCATGAGGCCACTGCCTCACTCCTCATTGCCGCCCCATGTTCTCTCTCATATATCTATTTAGAGGCAAGAGCTACTTTAGCTATTGGTGACCACAGATAGCACTAATTAGGGTAGAC